>ML685833.1:1843779-1869653 GCA_007922175.1 Pelusios castaneus
CCCCCCCCACAACCTAACAATGTTAGGAACTATTAGGAAAGGGACAAAATATGAGACAGAAAATATCATAATGTTACTATATCTTGAATACCAAGTACAGTTCTGGTTGCCTCATTTAAAAATAACGTATTAGAATTGGAAATAGTACAGAGAAGGGCAACAAAAATAATTAGGGGGCATGGTACAACTTCCATAGGAGGAGAGTCAAAAGACTGGGAGAGATCATCTCAGAAAAGAAAAAGTCATTTCTTTTCTAAAGGTGGGGGCAGTGATACAAGAGAGGTCTATAAAGTCATGAATGGTGTGAAGAGAGAGTTATTTGCCCCTTCATGTAACATAAGAACCAGGAGTCACACCAATGAAATTAAGAAGGCAGCAGGTTTAAAACAACCATAAGGAACTACGGCTTCACACACCACACAGGCAATCTGTGGAACTCATTGCCAGCGGATGTCGTGGATGCCACAAGGATAAATGAGTTCAAAAGAGAATTAAAGAAGTTCATGGAGAATATATCCATCAATGGCTATTAGACTAATGATGCAACACAGTGCTCTGGACTCTGACTTCCAGAAGCTGGGATTGGATGCCAAGGGATGGATCATTCAAAATTGCCCTGTTCTGCTCTTTCCCTCTGAAGGAACTAGTACAGAGATTGTGTCAGAAAACAGGGTACTGGGATAGGTGTACCATTGGTCCTGACCTAGTATGGCCATTCTTATTCCTGTCACTGACAATTAAAATAAAACCTCCCCTGGAACCTTTGGAGACATTTTCTTCCCATTTTTAAGTACTCAAGAGTCCTTGGGAGCATGGGAACACAAATATCTTTTTTATTTGCATAAAAGAAACTGAAAACCTAAATCAATAGGCCAGGAATTCGACCAACACCCCAGTCCCAGATAAGAACTATCTAGGTTACAGAAATACCAAATTCTGTCCACGCAAACCCCACCCACTTAAAACTCCACTAGGGGTCAAGTCAGTTCCAGTAATAGTCAAGAGCAGCTATTGGGGGCTCTCTTCCACTGACTTGCTCCTGTCTAGGGAAAACTGGGTCCTGTGCCCCTGCCCTGTACAACTGTCACCAGCCTGGAAGGGCCAAGACAGCATGAAGTCAACTCTGTACTGCCTCCAGCCGCACTGTGAATCCAGCACTTCTCTTACTGCTGCTGTGTGGTCTCAAGCCCAGCAGCTTCCTCCACATAGGGAGTAGATCCTCCAGGTGGGGAACCCAGTGCAGAGCAGGATGGGGGGAGCGAAGGAGAGGAAAGAGGGGAGTCCTGGATAGTGCTCCTCAGCTCTGAGCTGGAAACCTTTCCCCTACTTACTTGCTGAGCCTGAGCTTCATTAACCCACTAAATGTCAATGAACTCAGGATGACCCCTCACCCAGCTTATATCCTGCACAGTTTCTATGCCCCATCATGATAAGGATTCATAGTCTATCACATACACTTATCAGAACTTAAAACAAGTTTCAACTAAAACACGCAGGTGTAATTATGTGTAAACATTACAATCCAAGTAAATAGAGGCAGCCAGAGCTGGCTTTCCTCCTTTTCCATTTCTCTAAGTCTTCTAGCCCTCAGGCTTTTACACATATACTCCTGTGTACAAGGCAATAGCTGTTTTTTAGCATAAAGATTTCCACCTAAAACTTACAGGTTTAGTCTAATTTTTTTTTAGTTACTTTCTGAAATGGGAGAAATCAGGGGAGAAATGGAATCATCTACAAAATTTCATTTCTTTTTTCTCTTGTTCCACTGAATCTTTTGGGATGATTCTTTGGCAAGACAAACCTTTTATTCCAGGCATCTCTCTCCTCTGTTACCATTCTTCGGGCTGTATAGTATCTAAATTTAAATAGGGTCAGTGTGTTAACATAAATCTCTTTGCTATGATCTCAGGGAATAGCAACGCTTCTACAAATTAACACTGAGGTAAAGTATTTCAGAGCATTGAACACGAGCTATTCACTTTAGATATCCTATTCTGAAACTGAATGGAGCAGCCTTACAGTACTTTATCAAATATACTAATTAATAAGCGTTCGTATTGTAACAGTGATTTGCAAATGGGAGATGACGGTCTGTAATTCTTCAAGGATTAGTGAGATAAAATGTTCAGTTGCTAAGGAAGATTAGGTGGAATTATCCTCTGTAGCACTCTTTAAAATGGATTAGTCAACTCCCATCATACTGGTGACATGCATATCACAATAACAAGATGTTAGATACAAAGAACATTAATTTTAAAAAAATATATACAACAGAAGGAGTCTCTTCAGCATTTTAAATTATTAGCTGAGTGCTAATTTGGTTTCCTTAGTATTATACAATTAATAGGCTTTGCTAATATAAGGTTATTTCTGTATTTTGAGGGTCAAATATATAACAGGAAGTGTGCGTGTATGCGTGCGTGCGTGTGACGGAGAGAGAGAGAGAAATGTGTGTCCCACTTCTTTATGCTAGAAAACTTGGAAGTTTGCATTTTTTATTTTTTTTTGGCTGTCAATTCATAGCTGTTGCTGAGAATAGTGTGGCTCTTGACCTTCATCTCAGTCCTGTCTTAAAGCATCCAGTCTTTTCTGAAGAGTGAGTTGTGCTGAACTTTAAAGTGGATTTCTAGTTTAGACAAAAGAGGCTTAGGAGGAGACACGCCCTCCATCTCCGCTCTCCACTCATTTTGCAGCTGTGGCCAGATTTCGAAATTGAAAGGCTACTCAGTAACTACCCATGGCATCATCTAACGCTGTAGGGTTATCATCACTATAGTCCTGTCTTGGGACTTTACTGCCCATACTGAAAAATTGGTTTGCAGAAGACAGTACATTATTAGACTAGACATCACAAAGAGGAGCTGTAGGCAGTTTAATAAAGGCACGGATAAGGGCTTGTCTACATGGTATGGCAAAGCACATCAGAGGTGTTGGGATCTTCATAGACTCTGCTGGTGTGCTTGGGTATGCAAACTGGAGCACACCAGCAGAGTCTATGCAGGGCAGTTAGAGCAGAGCACAGTAGAGTGGTTTATAAATCACACACGCCCGGAACACTTTTCTGCACCATGTAGACAAATGGTAAGAAAACAACCCTCTGCTCACAAGCATCTGTTGTACATCTGTTATCAGAGGGTTTAGAAGATACTCTAAGTTGAAGAGTATGTATTTCAGCTAGCATAGACCTAGCAATTTTAGAGCTTAAAAAGGAGCTTTGGGACGAGATCCATAATTGGCACCGCCACTTTTTACCTGGTCTAGAGGCCTATACCTCAGCGAGTGGCATGGCTCCATTCTTCAGCCACAAATAGTATTCTGTGCTTGAATCAGTGGTCTTGACTCTGAGTCTGAACCCACTGGCCTCAGTTTTCTTTACTTGAGTCATCTGCCCAAGGATGTAGATGCAACTAAGTATGCAGAGGTGGGGGGAAACAGGTGGCCACCTCTTCGCCTGCTTCACCTATCCCAAAAGCCTCATCTACCTCAGTTGGCAGCAGGGCAGGGCCAGGGGCTGGTGGCAGGGAGCCGGGGAGCGGCAGGGCCAGTGGCGTGGAGCCAGGGCTGCGGTGGGGGGCGGGGCTGGGGCTGCAGTGGGGGTCAGCAGTGGTTAGCTAGGGCCTCAGAGGCCTATAGTGGGCCCCACAATGGGCCTTTGCCTAGGGCCCCAGATTGCCTAAGGCTGCCTCTGTAAGCATGTAAAGCTAGCAAGTTCTATCTGTGGCTTTATAAGAACTGGACGTTTTATCAATATCGTTTTTTTGTGAATTTGTTTTTTTGAGGGCCAGCTTTTTGACTAGCTTGTCAAGTGGCAGATGCTTTTTGAAAAGCCAACATTTCATCAGAATTTCCCCCCCCCCCCTGCATTTTTAAGTAGCTCTAATCTTTACCCTCTCCCTCTCTCTCCCTGTGGCAGTCTTCCCTGCTTTTGTTTTGAGATAATTGCCTTTGAATTAGTAGTCTGCCTAGTATCTGACCAAAATGATTTAATTTTTATTGGACCCAACAGCATCAACTTGTACCTCGGCCAGCAATTTCTTAGTCAGAACCAGCTCATCAGGACCCAGCATTTAATGAAGCCAGTATGCTTTCCACAACTGCAGGGTGTGACTTCACACTGGAGCCAACGATCTCTACCTTCTTTTGACTCTGCTATTTACCTTGGGCCCAAACTCAGCTCTTGAGTGCTGCTACTCACATTGTAACTATATGCTCTTCTGATCTAGAATTCCCTCCTGTTAGCTTTAGTTCACAAGTACTGCTTCATATCTAGGTCAGTAATGCTACCTCATATTAGCCTTACCCAAAAATATTCCCTGAACAGTACCTGAGTTGCTGACTTTCCCTACAGTAACTAATTCATCTGCTTGTACTGCTTACAGAACATGTATCTCTTGCACCAAACCAGCAATATCTATTCCACACACATTCTGTGCTTAAAGAGGCAACAATCACTTTGCAACAAATCTTTGGCACTAAGGACTTCACGGTGGATATAGCACGGCACAGCATGACGTCTAATGCTACCCTAACACAATGAGGAAACAGACTCCTCCCTCTTCACCTAAACAAGACTCTGCGCCGGCTGTTAGCAACATAGGTCATCTCTGTTAACATGAACTGGATATCTTTTAGAGCATACCATAGCACAGTGATTTTCAAACTTATAGTTGGGACCGAGGACTGGGTCACCGACCCTCAAGGACTGGGTTGCGACACCCTTTGTTGCCACCGCCAAAAGACTGGAAGACATTGCTCAAAGATGCAGTTGTTGGGTCGCGGGCACAAATGATTTTTTTTCAACTGGGTGCCGAGAAAAAAGTTTGAAAACCACTGACCTAGCAGGATCTATAGAGGGCAGTTAGGAAGCAACATATTAGAGTGATTTCTAAATCACCATCTCTAAAGTGTTTTATCATGGAATATATACAAATCCTTAGCCTATAGGCACGGATGAATACTCCCTATAAGGTTACACCCTTTCTGATGTCACTATGGCCTTTCTGCCACTTTTTCCCTCTGAAAGAAATCACATGATCTGCCTGTGTGTTATGAGATTTCAGTTAAAACACACAGTAAAACCGTCCAGCAGTTATTTCCATTGGCAGCCCATGAGATTGTCTCGGCTCCCCCCTGTACACTTCAGCACTGGCACAGATAAAGGTTCATTTTTTCACTTGAACAAAGAGTCTAAATACACTTTAAAGGATGCAAAGTCCACATTTTATCAGAAACTAAACTTAAAATAAAATGGTCAGACAATAACACTTCAACTTAGGTTGCAAGCAGCTTTGAGAAGCTTTTTACAGTCATTTTTCTTTCAAAGTGAAAGAGAAGCTACTTTTTTACCCTTCTGCAATTTGGATTAGAGGTCTTTAGAGCACAGAAACAAAAACATTAAACAAGTTAAGAATTTCAGTTCTTGTGGCTGACACTGACAGAAATGTAAAGGCAGTGAATATCAGGAGTGGAATAGATCACATTTTGCAGGAGATTAAATATGTGCTATCCAAAAACACCTCATGTACATACTATTCTCTGGAAAAAGAAGGCAATTTCTGAAGTTGAAAATGTCAGTCCGGGATATGGCTGCGCTATAGAGTCAGTGGAGTTCTGTGCAATTTTCGTAAGAGAAACCAAGGAAAAACACTTTCCAGATTATGGATTTTGCCAGTAACCCAAACTTAGATAAGGCTCATGAAGCTTTCAGCAAAACTGAGCCAAATGATGAGCAAATTTCAGTTGGGTGGTGCACAGCAAGAGAATTCAGTACCTGATGTGGGAGAGGAAAAGATATGTTAGCACCATCCATCTTGGAGAAGCACCAACAGACTTCAGGGGAAGGCATGTTAATCCCTCCCAATAGCAGTGGGCGAAAAAGGGGAAGAGGAGTAGCTGTTCTGAGATGGGACTGAGGAAGTTCTTATCATCCATAGACACAAGGCCATATATGTAGTAAGCATGGCAGAAATTAAGGGTTGCTGAGAACTAGATGCAACTCCCCTCACCTGCCCGTGGTACCTGAGGTCTCAAATTTGGTCTGTATTAATCCAAACACATTTACAATTACCGGTAGCCTGGATGGTTCTTCCATATTTCAGTTTCATCTACAGACTGCATAGATAATGCACGCATGCACCAAAGAGATGCTGATGGCTCATAGGAAGTTATATATAGGGACTTGTTTAGAAAGCTTCTATTCACTGAGTCTTGACTCTTCCCTCAATCCTAATGAAATCTATGTGAAAACAGGATCCTTGGCTATGTCTACACTTGCTAAAATTAGTTCGAATTAGTTAGTTCGAACTAACTAATTCGAACTAATTTTAGTTAGTTTGAATTAGCTTAATTTGAACTAGCATGGCCACACTGGAATGTTAGTTCGAACTAAGCAAGCACTTGCTTAGTTCGAATTAGCGATCCCCATTCATTTCAATGGCCGGTTAATTCGAACTAAGAAATTAGTTCAAATTAACATGGCCACATTGGTTAATTTGAACTAGTTAGTTCAAATTAATCCCTTAGTTCGAATACCCTATTCGAATTTATTAGTTCGAATTAAGGAAGCCCTTAATTCGAACTAACTAAAGCCTAGCGTAGCCATGGCTTTAGTTAGTTTGAATTAAGCCTCCTTAATTCAAACTAACTTGCCAGTGTAGACATAGCCCTTGTGTCTTATTGTTTCCTTCATCTCTGCCCTTTATTTCCCATCTGAAGTCACAATTCTCAGTGACAACATAATAATTTCCACAGCTGCTAATTGAGATGCCACACAAAGAATAATGAATTCTAACAGGGAATATACAGCAATAAGATACATATTTTAATGTATTTTTAATTTAGTGGTATCGGTAGAAGTATTTTTCTCAACTTTCCATCTGGTTATATCATTGTTTTGCTCTTCCTTAAATCCCAAGTGCTAGTACATCTATTTTATGAGAGGCAAAATGCCAATGCACCAACATTTAAGCTAGAGTTCTGCTTAGTTTTTCCTTTGTGAGCAACAGCGTCTGCACATAAGATGGTAAGAAAGGGGAGAAAAAGGCACAGCATTTGCTTTGGAGTGAGGGCTGGGAAGAAAGGAAGAGACAAGAAAACCAGAAAGTGAAATGTTGATGCTTTAAATTGCAGATAGTGACAATTTAAGGAGTATCTGAAATTGGATGAAGTTTTGCAAGTGTTTTAAATTCAGCTGCCAAGTTTTCTAAAGTGAAACCAAGATATTCCGCTAATGGGGAAAAATCAAATGTAGCCTCATATGCAATGGCAAGTATTCTCTCACTACATCTCTAGGATGCAAGTAGACAAACATATTTAACAAAATGCAGTGCCAAGTGACTGTCAAAAATATGTACAGAATTAGGAAACCCAGTGGTTTAGTGGTAAAGCTGGATTCATATTCTGACCTTATGCAACATGGGTAGTTATATGAGGGCATGTGTGTTTGTAGGCACAGTTGTGATAAAAAAACCAACATGGTTTCTGGATGCTGAACTCTTCTGAAAAATCTGCCCCTGAATGACTTTCCAGGACAATATTGTGACTGACAGATTGGAGTCATGGGATTAGAGTCATGTACTACTAAATCACACCTCTCTATGCACACATTCCATGTATCTATCCACTCCACAGAGCAAAGATAGATGGCCAGAATATGAACCTATGTTTCTCATATGGAAGTGGAAAAGAAAGGGAGTTGCCGGATGCTGAGCACTTTTGAAAATCTGGCCACATGGATGCTGAGAGTATTTGAAAATATGGCCTCTCCACTTCAAAATAGAGATGACTTTTACCTCCCTCACAGTGATGTGATGAATTAAATCATCAGTTAGCAAATTGGTTTGCAGAAAGAGTGCTGAGTTATTATTATGGAGGTGAGAGGTTTACAAGCCCTCAAAGGGATTGTGAGATTAGTTCTTAGATGGACAAGGAGCTTTGTGTTATTCTACAGTGACCTTTGCTGAGTGATCACAAGTGTCAGAGAAAGAGTTATATTGTCATAAAAGGATTGAGAAAAATTACTCGAGATTATAAATAGATCTCTTGGAAGTCACACAGGCGTTACCTTTGAGCACTCTTTCAATGTTCCCCAGCCTAGCCTAGGTCAATGGATTTCAAGTTCTGAAGAGGATGCTCTGACTGGAAGAGGCCCAATCCAAAGAACAGAGCCTGGTGTTATTTCTTCAGAGCTGGGAATGTATCAAGCTGGGACAGGGTAACCAAAGTGAGAAAGCAATAAGAAGATCCATTCTGTAAATCAACTTAGTAGAGATGAGAAAACCAAAGGTGCTTTTATTTGACGCAACCTCATCAGGCAGGTTTCCACATTGCATTGCATACAGGATCCATTTAATCCCAGTCTGCCAGCATTGCGTGAATTTGGAAAGTATTTGGAATTGCGGGGAGGGAAAAAGTGGGGGAAGAGAGGGCATTTCTATTAGGAAATACTAACCTACTATATTTTTATTACTAGTGATACTGTTTTCATAGGCTATTGCTTTAAGCTTCCAAAAAGTTGTCTATGAATTAGAAAGATGGAAGAAAACCCCCCAAAACTGCTTCATGTCACTGAAATGATCACCTCCTAATAGTTCAAATGCCAAATGTTCACTAAGTACAAAAGCCTTTTCCACAAGATTGAAATCTTCTTCTTTAAATAAACCATGCAAGCTTTTTCCTTGTTCCACACCCACACACTGGTCTGGCCTTTGACCAGATGTGGTTTCAGTTTCTCAAAACTGGAACCCATACATGACTACCTGCTTTATTCTTTACAAAGGTGAAATTGCTAATGAGCCAAATGGGCAGCTTTCCAGCTGGGCTGTTTGGTGTGTTGGACAAGTACTAATTGCAGGTAGCCAACAGAATATGCAATGGACTTTTTTGGGCCATCCATTTTGCTGTCAGGGTAAAAATACTTTACTTTCCAACAATAAAATTAGATTAGAGATGAGTGAATGAAGGTGAAGGAAAGATGTTTGGTCTGATGATGCATACAAAATATATTTCAGAATTATTTGGTTTTGGATTTGTGTGACTGACAACTTGCTGGAGCCAGGTGCAATATTTTTCAGCTGAACATACTGGTATAGTGTGAGAGATGATAATATGTCATTTGTATTTGAATTCTAGTTGCATTAAGTTATTCTATAGCTGCTTCCACTATGTAAGGCTAAATCATGTCGGTCACTGCAATGAAAAGAAACACGATGTATACTGTGAAATGCATTTGTCTTGCATGAGACAGGAAGTTGAGAACATGCAGTATCTTGGTTTGCATTTGTCATGCCAATGTTGGGTATGATCATGAGAAATCGGGACTGCAACTGCCTTCCCGTGACATTGGAGAAGCAAATATAGAGAATGATTAATACTTTTGCATTTTTAAAAAATTAAAAAAACCAATCTCCCAACTTCCAAAGGCAACATGTAGAAGATTTTAAGGTTTTTAAATGTGCACATTAACATTAATTCCTGCATCTGTTTTGGTTTTAGTTCATTTTTGTATCTGGTAAATCAAGACATCTATTCTAAAAGCATTGCACACGCTAAGTCTGCATGATGAGTTTCTGAACATTTGGGTCTTATTGTAAGCTTGGTTAAACAGTAATTACTTAAGCCTCATTTCAGTCTCATTCTTATTTAGGCACATATGTGCTTGGCACTAATCCAGGCTCAGCCTAATTGTCTGGGGTGGCTGGAACCGTGAGTTCTTCAGCCTGCTCTCTAGCTGCAGGCATCATTGGAGATGTGTCTATTCAAAGCTAATGTTAATGAAACCCTCCCAATCAGCTGGCAGTAGGTGAGTGAAGGGGAACACTCAGGTGCCTCCTAACTCTTCCAGTCTTCTGGAAGATAAATCAACGTGCTACCAGGCTGAATTATACTTATTTGAAAAGCATACTTGGCGTAGGTGCTGTAGGTCTTAATTATTTTCGCCAAAGGAAATTTGTTCCCAGTGCAAGTGTCTAGGCAGAGAGTGCTGGAGAGGAACTGCAGGTACAGTGGCTGTGTTAAAGGCCCCTGCTCTGTCAGATGAGCCCAACCCTCTTCTGGGACGAATCCCCTTCAGAGTGAAGGCTGTTCAGTCTCCCAAAAAAAGGAGCAAATCTGCTAATAACTGTCACTGAGCTGAGCTCATTTCAACGATGTCACCAACAACTTGATTGAATCCCATCCAGGTTCTCCAAGGGAACCCCAGTCTGCCACTGTTACCCAGCCATACAGAGGCCTTATCTCCAGCAGACTGGAGACAAAAACGAAAATAAACCTGTCTGAACTACATCTAATTTTAGAGAGGGAACAGGTGTGCGAGATAGGAGGAACACCAACAAAATGTGGTGTGTATAAGATGATGACAGATGTTTTTGGTATTCTTAGCCCCAAGTTAAGTAATGGTTAAGGGAGACTTAAGAGGAAAGCTCAGCAGAACTTGGACCGTGTTAGCCAAGGCAGCCCTGTCCTGGTGGAGAGCAACTGCTAATCTACTAGAAGGTTTAAGTCTGTAATAGTGTGCATAACAGGTTGCACCTGTCATTGGGATTCCTACCCTAGAGTGAGACTCCAGCACTCGTGTCTACTATGACAGTATAGCTGGGGGCACACCCAGAATTTTGCTAAAAAGAGACCCAGGGGGCTCAAACACAAGGAAAATGGTCCCACAGATGTCAAAAAAGCTCCCTCCTTTAGGAGAGCTTCTGTTAAGCTGTGGCCTCAGCTAGGCCCACTGACTAGTGAAAATGAATAGTCCCTTCACTCAAGTGGATCAGCATCAAGCCTTCCCTCTCTGCCCTCAGGCTGGGCCAGTAGGAAGTGATCTTTTGAGGAGTTCTTTTAGCCAGCCCTTGCTCCATGAGCAGAGGACTGGAGACCTAATCACCTCTCTGGTCTACAAACAACTGGACTGGGTTTCTCCTTCTCAAGCGCCTTTCGTTAAGTCTGACATCTGTCACAGGTATGCCAGAGCATCCCACATGAGCCCATTAACAATGGGTTGTCCAGGATGGGCTTTGCCCGCATTATGCTCCCACAGACCCTTCATCCTGCTGATACAGAATTAGTCATGGCAGTGGACCGGATTCTCCTCTCACTGTAAAATCAGAAGAAGATTAATTGAAATCAGTGGAGTTATCCTAGTTTTACACTGGGATAAGGCGGATGAGAAGTAGGCCCAGAGTACTTAACTACACACAAAGCTAAACAATCCAGAAATAGGCAATGAAATATTTCTTCGTTTTAGATTCAGTCAATTGTCTGGACAATAAGAATGCTGAAATCCAGCCTGCCACTGTTTAAAGATTTCTCTCTAGTTCTAGCCCTTGATGTGTTTCACAAGACAGCTGCTTTCAGCCAGCATGAAGTTAATAGAAACAGCTTGTACATTTTAAATGCTGTTGTAAGAACTGAAAAATACAATAACAGTGTTCAGGGTAATAAACACGAATTACTGAAACTCAAGATGAAGATGATACTGATCACTAAATCAATGTAACAGAGTATAGTTTTGACCGACAATTTTCTTCCTGCAGACACTAGAGAAAGCTGGGTGAACCGTGTTAAAAAATTGATCATATAAATAATATATTTTTTAAAAAAAGATCATGAAATGTGTTAAATTGTTCAAGCAATATTATGTTACCAGGCCTGGTGATAAATACCTACAGCAAATTGTGTGGGCATAGTACACAGCTGCATTTGAAACAAGAGTTCAGGTGGCAAACTCAGACACAAAAACAGCCAGAAGAAATATTATCTGCTGAGCCAAAAGAGGCAAAAAGACATTCTACCATTATAGTAAGATCCCCTTTCAAATGCTGCCATAAGACTCCTGAACCTTTGATCCCACACAAATTATCCCTCTGCAGCAATGATGTGCGTGTAAGTAAAACCTCCCATGGGTGGTAGTACTGTAATGACAAAGCACACGGTGAATGCCCCAGAGATTTATTGTTCTTTCCTAGCGTATAAAGGGCTGTGCACTGCAATGAAGTTCTTGATTCCCTTCGCAGGAAAGGTAGCCACATAAACAGGCTCTGTGGACAGGGTTAATTTTAGTTCTGAATTCTACAACTGTGCATGTCTAAAGATGCTCATGCTTAATTTGCACATGCAGTTCCAGTGCTCGCCTTTACACACAAATAAACTTTCGCTGGCTAACTTGCCAGCTGTTTATGCGATGATCACATGCATTTTGCACAAGCAACCGAGTATCCCTAATTAAAAAGGAAATCCAAGATTGTGTTTAAGAAGTGAATTGAAGTGATAGCATTAACCCTTTGAGAAGCATAGCCAAGGAGCAAGTGGAAAGAGTGAAGGTGGGCCATATCTGAAATGCTAAGAGGCAGGGTTACTATTTCAGATTATTACAGGGAGGGAGGAGAGACTAACTATGAGTGCATCTACATTTACAAATTAAGTTGACTTAAGGAGGCTTAAGTTGACTTAAACTACTTTGCGTCCACACTGGGCTTTCCTTAAGTCGACATAAGGAAAAGTTAAATAGGCCTAATTACACCTTGTTTTAGGTCAACTTAATTCTTAAATTGACCTTATTAGGTCGACTTAAGCTAGTGTGGATGAGGATTGGTGCCTAAATCCACCTTATTAAGTAACTTAAAGTGTTAAGTTGACTTAATAAAGTCAAAAAGGAGCTATGTTTACACTAGAAAAGATAAGTCAACACTTAAGTCGATTTAATAAGGTCGACTTAATAAGATCGACCTTAAGTCGACCTTAAGTCGACTTAACTTTTCTACTATAGACATACCCTATGATTCCAGGGGCTACTTAGACACATGAAAATTCTAGGGTTTTTTCCTTCTTTCAAATAACAGGAATTAGTTGACAGGAGCCCTGTAATCCCCATATGAAAAAAAGGAAAGTCAATAAATATTAGAGCTACTCACCTCCAGTACATTTTCTGACATCATGCCTTGTCACTTCAGAGACACTGATTAGTTTAAAAATTTTAATGTGTATTCCTACTTTGTTACAAATTCTTAAATACAACAGTTGAAACAATGGTAGACAAATCTAGATGATTTTCTATCATTTAGGCTCCTTATTTTTTGCAGTTCACCAAGTTTGATATAGATCATTCAACTTTTGGAAGCACCCCGCAAGGCTCTGTGAGTTTATACTGCCTCTCACTGGGGCTACAGGGAGTTAGCATACTACAAATAATAGACTAAAAACGGACTTTAAACAGGAGCAAATCACTTTCACATTATTGCCAAACCCAAATAATAAAAAATTGTGAGTCAGGCTCACCAAAAATCTTAAGATTGGGTTAGAATCATGATATTGTGTAAAAAATAATAGATTTGATGTTCTTTTTATTTGCATTCCACTTTTTGAGCCTTTAGGGTGCACTGGGGACACATTTTGAAGCTTTCTCCACAGCCACCAGAGCTAGAAATGTTTCTTTTAAGGATGAAGGCTGGAATCATTATGTATCCACCTGACTCCGGGATCTGGGGCTTTAAGGACAATAATCATCATGAGATACATGACATAAAAGTGCCACAGGACTCTATAATCATGAGAGTTGACAACACTGCTCTCACTTCTCTTTAAAGACTGATTATTTTATGATGAGCTCTTAAATGCAACATTACAATGACGAATTGCTGTTCTCACAGAAGAATATTTAAAACTAACCACGAAAAGCCCCCCATATTTTCAAAAGTTGAGAAAAAAATGGAATCATCTGAGGTCTATCAAGGCCACTGCATAAGTGCCATTTCTGGTGCCTTCTCTATTAAATATTTTATATATGTCACACGCCCCTTCTTGGCTTATTTATAGAGCATTCATGTAACAGCCTCAATTCCCAGAGTCATCAGAATATCGGCTTTCATTTAAATACATGCACAGGGAAGAACAGCAACCATGGAAGAAGCTGCCCAGAACCAGAATTACTACTGATGCAGATCTGAACACCACTGCTCTGGGATGGCGGGTGCTGGCCGGTTGTGGAGCTTGGATGCCCTGCTGGCTTCTGTGGGATTTGATGCCTCTGAATATGGCACAGATGCACCAGTCCTCTGACTCTATAAGTTATATTGGCCAGCAAAAAAAAAGTAGTGGCACTCCCACAAAGGTAATTGCCCCATTCCTCCCTGCACTGGGGAGGCTGGTTGGGGGTGCGCATCTAGTGCAGACATACCTTGGCTGGGGCCAGCTCGCAGCCACAGCTGGGGCTGGCTCCCCACCGGCAGGCGGCTTTGGCTTCCTGGCCCAGGGCCAGCTCCCCGCCGCCCAGTGGGTGGCCTCGGCTCCCCGCCACACGGTGCCGGGGCTGCGGCTCCCCGGCACCCATCGGGCGGCCTCGGCTTCTGAGGCCAGCTCCCGGGGGGGCGACAAGGGTCCCTGGAGGGCAGAGTGGGCTGGCCCGCCACACTCCCCACCAGCATGGGGGGGGTGGGGTCCCCACCTAGGCCGAGTGGGCTTGGGCCGCACCCCCCCCAAGGAATGGCCCTGGACATACCCTAAGATTCTAACTCCCACTGAAGACACTGGAAATTAATATCACTTCAGATCTCAGGGTGCATCTACACTTACAAGTTAGGTCGACTTAAAGAGGCTTAAGACGACGTAAACAAAGCTGCGCCCACACTGGGCTTTCCTTAAGTAGACTTAAGCATTTCCTTAAGGAAAGATTAAGTCGACTTAATAACACCTCATTTTAGGTCGACTTAATGCTTAAATCGACCCTATTAGGTCGACTTAAGCCAGTGTGGATGGGGATTAGCACCTAAACTGACCTTATTAAGTCAACTTAAAGTGTTAAGTCAACTTAATAAGATCGACAAGGAGCTACGTCTACACTACAAAAGTTAAGTAGACTTTATTAAGTTGACTTAATAAGGTCGACTTTAAATCAATTTAAAGTCAACCTTATAAAGTCGACCTTATAAAGTCGACTTAACTTTTCTAGTTTAGACATAGCCTCAGAGAGTGCCTGGCAACTTGAGGAGCTACACCAACAGCTTAGTGCAATAGTCTTCCGTTTCTGAAAATTTAGGCTCAAGTCTTATTTCAGGACACAAGTAGCAAAGGACTAGTTTCTTCTATACCCTCAGTTGCCTTCTAAACATTTGCAATGGTGGTAAACATCAAGATTGAGAAACCTTCACAAAGGTATGTGAGGAAGCCTGCATCATGGCTAAGGCAATGCACTTAATTTTTTATTATTATTTGTTGAGGGACTAGTTTATTAAATAGAACCTGATTTAATTTGGAGGGAGAAAACTTGAGTAGAAACATATGAACAATCTCATAAGCTGAAAGCTACCAAAAGGAAGGGTTTTCTCCTGAATCTTCAATTACAATCAAATAAGAGATTGCAGTCTAAAGAGACATTTGAAGAACTGGGTTCATGGTCATGTCAGCTACAACAAGCCTTTCAATTGACTTTTCCACCATTACTTATAATCATTGTAATGGGATACACAAAAAGATAGAAATAGAGCTAACTGACAGCATAATAAAAACAAGTGCCACAGCTGCTTAATGCCAAAAATATAGCTATTACTGATGAGGTTATCAAAATATCAGATGAGCTTGGTGAGCTGGCATTTTTCCTTGCCCTTTTATGAAAAACTCATTGCAAAAACATAACAGTGAGCCAAGCAAATGGAGAGAGCTTAGAATGCTCTCCCTTTTCTGACCCAAGTCTTTTTAATTATTAGTCTTCAGTTTACATTGTTACAGAAATGAAATGCACCCAAGTTAATGGCTCCATTGATTGGTGGGTTGGGTTGTTTTTGCCTGTTAGAGTCACTTAAAAAACCCCACAGAACTTCAGTAGTGCTAAAAGAAATAGCGGTCTCCTGAAGGAATATTTTGAATGGATCACTGCTCTGGAAAGTTTTGAGACTGAGTTTGAAATTCACAGCCGTTACAAAGCTAGCTTTCCCAGTATCTTGGCAAGTTAATATTTTTTAAAGAGGGTTTCATTGCTGAAAGTAAGGAACTGGTTAAAGGAGAGACCACCACGAGTCATACGGAATGATGATCTGTCATCCTGGAGGGAGGATATTCATGGAAAAACAAACAGAGTCCTCTGACACTTTTAAAGACTAAAGTGCCACAGGACTCTGTTTGTTTTTCTGCAATAGACTAACATGGCTACGCCTCTGGATATTAATGGAGTTTCTCCGGGTCTATTTGGGACTACTCATTTAACATTTTCATTTTTTGGGTTTAGCACTAAATGTGGAAGTGTACTAAAATTTGTAACAATGCAAGGTTGGAAGGTATTGCCTATACGGAGGAGGACTGGAATGCCATTAGAAGGAGATTTGGATGATCCTGAAATAAAAATGGAATGAAATTTAATAGTGTGGAGAGCAAGGTTATGCACTTAGGGTATGTCTATACTAGCAACTTAGGTCGACTTAAGGATGCTTCAGTCGACCTACAGAATACCGTGTCCACACCTGGCTTTCATTAAGTCAACTTAAGTGCTTCCTTAAGCCAACTTAACTACCACTCTTTAGGTTGACTTAACGCTTAATTCGTCCTGTTAAGTCGACCTAAAGCCGGTTTGGATGCCCTAGGCCTACCTAATTGCCTACATCGACCTAAGGGGGATGGGCTGTGGAGAAGGGAGCTGCGGCTCCCCGCCGAGAAGAGAGCCGCAGCTCCCTGTTGACCTAGCGCCTGCATGTGTTGATGCATATCCAGACGGTGAAACATTTGGGTTTTCTAAGAGAGGTAGGATGTTTAAGGAACATGAAATATTGTTTAGGGGTATTGACTGGAGTCCAGTAAAATACATTTTCAACACTTCATTTTTAAAAAAAGAAGTTTTATGTTAGTTATGTGCTAGTTCAAGTAAACTGCAGTGAAGAGCTAGAGAATAACTCCCAAAATTGTGTGTCCAGACAGCAGGTTGAAATGATAAAAGGGAAATGTCAAACTGCCACCCCTGTAAGTGGATTAGCACTGAGGTCGAAATCTACAATTAGAATTTAGGCCCCAGTAGCCAGTGAGAAGCTTTTCTGGTTTTTCTTGTCTGCTTCACCATAGCAACATAGCTCCTCCCCTGATTGTAGCCCCAGGAAGTTTTCAATTAATTCCTCTCTCTGCATGCAGCACTGTGCCTCTCTCTTGTGTCTGCAGCAGAGAAACAGTAAGGAAAGCTTTTCCTGCTTTTTTCTTTAGAGAAAAGAGGAGGGAGAATGAGTGGAGGATGATTGCCTCCCCACAAGCCTCTTTGCCTACTACCCACAGTGCAATGCATTTCAAGAAGTGGGGGATGTGAGACCCCAAGCAAGCAATTTGGTGTGATCACTTGCCTTTGCCTTCTGTATTTTGATAGTCTAAAATTAAATTACAATCCCACCCCCAGTGTAGACAAGCGCTTAGTGACCAGTAGTGATGTGCCAGAGACAAAATTCTGATTCAACTATAACTTCTTTTCAACAGTGATACATTGTCCACAACTCTGATGGAGCTAAGTAAGTGGTTTGGGAAAACAATCAACCCTTACAATGCATATTAAGAATAGAGTAACATTACCACCATTAACTGTATCCAATTCCTAGCACATATCTGAAAACCTTTCTCTTTTAGTGTTCAGTTTCATCTGTCAGGTCTTCCTCTGACCAGAAAGCTGGGAGAAAAGAAATTGTGCTCAAGACAATGCTGGACAGTTAATAAGGACTCTAGGGAGTTTCAATTTGTCACTGAATAATGGCAACTCAGGAGTTACCATCTGCCAATTTCTGGGATTTGTTCAGTTGTCTTATGGGACCTAAGAATGGGAATATTTCCATTTCCCTGGACAACATTCATTCTGCCACATTTACCTAACTGCTAGGATTGTTACTAACATAAACACTTGTGATATAAATGACAATGGCAGAGGTGAAGCAGAGACTGAGCATGCTTGTGTATTTCTCTTTAAATACAGATTGCACAAATTCATTTATCTGGATTGGGATGCAGGATGGCCATGCAAAGGCTGGGTAAGCCAATTTGGAATTTCTTTAAACCACTGGCCGAAACTGAAACCCAACTAGAAGTGTTCTAACATACTGGAGAAATAAGTTTGGTTAATGTCATCTACTGGTGAGTGTGTTACAGGTCACATTCTGTATCGATCCACAGATGCTACGAGTCTGTTATAGTTATACCTAAGAAACCTTAGAGGTATAGATCATGCTATAGTAGCTCATGGTTTTAGCGCTGGAAGTCTCTGATTAAACCCCTACTCTGTAGGGCAAGACATTAACTTTATGTATATTTTATTTTCATCTAGTTCTGCATTTCCTGATTTGGACCAAGATCAGAAGCCAAACTGCTGACATACCATTTGTGGGGCTGAGAGGAAGGCATATCACATAAGTACCATCTACGAATCAGTTGGTTTTAAATCTTTCTCTCACACACAGCCACATACTTTTCAGGACATTTTAAATCCCCCCACACCCCTTTTCAACATTAAGGAAAATGTAATGTAGTTTTTATTTTTTTCCCCATTCCCTGCTTTTCTTTCTGACTGAATTAAGGAGAAGGTGGTAAGAGTGGGGAAAACCTAAACATTTTGTTTCAAAGTGTTATGAAGAAATTTGAAGTGCACAAATTAGTATGTTTTGAAACTTGTGGATTGAAAGTTTTCAGTATTTTTATAATTCTCTCCACACCATTTTCAAACAGCTTAGATATAGTTGTTACAACACATAGTGTATTTCCTCCTCTCTATATTATTCTGTTCCCTGATCTTTTTTTCCGTCACAATGTTTTCCAATTTCCACTCTATTTTTCTAAGTTCATTTTTGCCTTTCTGCCCCCTCTTTTACTGAGAGAGCCTTTTACCTCTATCCTCGTGCATTACCAATTCCCTAAAGGGGGATTTTTGTAGGGGTTTTTTGTTTTCATTTTCTTGAAATTTAGGCCATGTTAAAAAACAAGATAAAAGAGAAAATTTAACTGATAGATGTATATAAATCTATTAGTAAACTCTGAAGGTTGGGTTCTCTAGCTTGAGTAGTCAAACTCTTTTAGTGTTTTGTTTCAGTAAACCAGTGAGCTATATAGTACTTCAGCTCTCTTCCTCAGTGACACGAAGAACCACAAAGAGTAGCACGAAAGAGTCATTCTTTCCTCTCCCTGACATTGTCTGTTGCCAAATGAGTGGTGGTAAATATTGGTGCAGAGAGAGCTCTCTTTCCGTCTCCGGTTACTGTGTGTTTTAGTTGTGAAGTGTATTATCTTTCAAGTGTGACAGGGATTTCATTTCAATAAAGTTGGTTAAAAATAGATGAGGATGAAAGGAAGGGAAACAGTCAAGGGAAGTGGCCTTGACCATCTCCTGTGATTGCAGTGTCTGTATAATAATTTCCTGACCCTTTCCCCTTTCTTGAAATAGAATAACAGGGCTATATATCTATAGGCTGTGATTATCAAAGAAGCCTAATGGAGTTAGAATTCAATAGGAATTCAATTTACTTATTTGGGCACCTCACTCCCTTAGAAATATTTAAAATAACTTAGGCAACATATGTGTATAAAATACATAAGGACTTAAAATCTGCAGAATGGAAGCCATTTGCACTGCATGATATTGAAGTTTACAAGATCCATGAAGTATATATTACACACTCTACTGCAACATTTAATGGCACTTTATGCTATCACGCAAGCATGCATGCGAACACATACACCTTATAGACAAAGAACACTTCTGTCAGATCATATTTCTAATGATGATTCAAATGCTAAACATTAGGTACTAAGTGTATTTCCCCAGTAACACTGTGGGCAGGCTCATGTGTTTAATATCAGTGTTAAGACTGGCAAATTTCTTATTTTAAAGATGAAGCCTAGGATTTTGTTCACTGAAGTCTTGGGGTCTGGGACAGCACATTGGCATATAGTCATTTTGAGATGGTATTATTCGGTAGTCCATCAAAGGCTCTCCAGGAGCAAGTGAAAAAAAAATCACCAGAGAAAAATATAATATAACATACATCTTCCATGAACGAACATTGGACATATTAAAAAAATCCAACGATCATGAATCAGAAAACACAGTTTAGCATTTAAAAAAACTAAGAATCCAAGGATTAAAAGCTATAAGCCATAGTTGCTGGGACAAGAGGTGCCACCACACAAGTGGTTCCCATTATGCATAGCATTTGCAGTTGGGTCAATGGCTTTCAGCAATCCGCTCTACAAATTTTTCAAATACACCTGCCAGAAGCCATCCTTTAAAAGGAGTGTCTGTGTCTCTCTACTTCTCATGTAATAGTAGCAAAATATCTGTAATACTCACATCTTTATGCTTTAAACCCTGTATTTTCTAGCAAAAAATTCACTAGGAGAAAATACTATTTCAATGGATCTGCCGAAATGCTCTACCAACATCCTCTTTCAAACACTACCTGCCTATCCTTCAAATCTGTATCACAACTGACAAACTAAACATCTCCCTCCTGTTTCTGTAAGTGGATGATTGGGCTGATAAAACCAATGAAGACTTTAAAAAAAAAAGATTTGTTTTAAGCTGGAAGGGGTTACATTTCAGCAGTGGGTAAAGTGAATAATTATGGGTAACACTTCGATGGGTTTGAACGTTCATTCCAGAAAAACCACACAGGAATCTTGATACTTATCTTATATTTGCATGATTAGTCTGGCAATTGCACGAGAAGAGGCCATCTCATCAGGCTTCTAGTATTTGGTCTTTATAGTGGAGGGGAAATGTGATGGGTTCGTACTACTCACCACTGGACTGGCATCTCCTGCTGGTCATCTGGGGATCACCTCCAGGCCAAAGCCCACAGCTGCAGTCTGCCCACCCTCAATTTCCTCCCAGTTCTCCTGTAGCCCTTCCTGCAGCTGTCAGGATTCAGCCTTCTGGCCAAGTCACAATCCACCTTCTCCTGTCAGTGGTAGGTTTGGCTCCTTAGTCCAGCCTCTTTCCCCCATGGCTACTGGGGTATCTTGTCCAGCCACTTCCCCTGAAGCACCTGCAGAAATCTATTTTGCCTCTTCCCCAGTGGTGAGCGTGGGCAGGGGGTGCAGAACCAGGGCCCACTGACTACTACAGGTGCCAGCCCAGGGACAATGTGGATCTCAGCCTCCTGCTGTACCTCATATTTCGATCCTCGCTGCTGTCTCTCTTAGCCACTTCCCCCAGCTTTAGCATCTTTGCCTGTTATCAGTCTCAGCAGACCCACTCTCAGCAGACAACCAGGAGCACCCCAGTCCTTGCCAGCAGTCACTGTCTCAGTTTCTGCAGGCCTCTCAGTCTGCAAGAGACACAGCCTTCCCTCACTGAACTCCCAGCAGTGATTGCTCTGCTCTGCACCTTCTTTTATATGGGCCCTGCTACCCTTTGATTGGCTGTTTCTCCCAGCCCCACTCTTATTGGCTGTCTCCTGCACAGTATCCCTATGCCTGCTTTTAAACCCTGAAGTGCCAGTGAGAGGCAGACACCCCATCACAGTGAAATACAACCGAAAGCAGTATTTTGATGCTAATACCTAAAGCATTCAGAGTTTTCAAACATTTAAAAAAAAATCCAAAGGGATAGCCATGTTAATCTAGGTCAGCCTAGTTCTATTTTCAATCTAGTTTTGTAAGTTTCCCATCTTCAAGCAACTGACAAAGTGGGATTTTCGCCCATGAAAGCTCATGAGATAAATAAACTTGCTAGTTTTTAGAAGCACCACAGGACTCCTTGTTTGTTTTGCTAAAAAATCCAGTCACTTTTGAGCCTCATACAAGGTTTAGAGTGGTTTGGTTCACATTCTGGATGAAAGTTATGGTTGATAGTTATTATATCTCAAACAGCAGAAAAAAACTAGAAATGCCAACACAGAGGGATCTTTGAAATCATTCCACTTATATGTTCAGCTAGTGTAATTCCATTTCCTTCGTCAAGTTACTCCTTATTTACCCTGGTAATTGAGTGGAGAGCCAAGTCTTTAAAATGCAGTCCAAATAGGCTTTATAAAAAAAACACACTATTTCCTTTCTCTATGGTCTTCTACAGCCTCAACTATATTCCTTTAAATATGTGCTAATTGAATTTCAGATTTGTCACCAGTGGGAACCTAACTGAGCTCGTCTAATTTAATGGCCAGAAGATTAACAGCACTGTATTAACAAGGCCTTCTAACTGCAAATGCTTTCACCAAAGACGGAGATTGTTGCACAGGGATATATTTTCCTTACTTAAAAATAAGCAATGATATATGATGCTGCCTGTTAGTAAATTTTAATTTAGCAACTAGAAAATTATTAGATGTTTATTTTTCATGCAAAAAGCTGTTCTGTCATTTAAAACAGGAATTATATGAAAACCCAGTATTGGAATTTCTCTACTTAGTACTTTTTTTTTGCATGTTCCATCAGCCTAGTAAATAAAGGCAGACTGTTGAATTATAATTAATTATTTAAGATGTATAATTTACTAAGCAATCACCTTTTGAAATTAAATCTTTTAAGTTTTATTTTCCCCCATTGATGCAGAGAGAATTTGTCTCTAAAATACCCTCCTATTGATGGGGGAGTAGTTGATTTCTTTGTTAAATTTTGGAATAATAAACTCAGGGACTTTATTTTGGATGGAGCATTACCTAATCTTGGTAACAACCATGAAGGAGTCAAAGAATTTGTTTGAACAGAATTAGTTGGATGGATTATGCCTCTAAAGCATCCCCTGATATTCTGACATCAAGTCTAGCCTTGAAGTAATCCATATAAATGTCATGTGAAAAATCATAGGCCCTGATCCTACAAATTCTTCCACACTAGCTTAATATTACACATGCTAGTACTTTTTATTTTCATGAAAGATCGAGGTTTTATTGCTTAAGAGCAATTGCAGAACTGGTTGAAATTGACTACAATCAAAACAAAGAAACAACAATATTTTTCAAGGACATTTCAGTTTCTTCAAAACTTCCTGTTGAAGATGAAGTTTCAAAATGAAAAAAATTCTGTACAATTTTTTTCAATTCCTTTTTGGGGAGAAAAAAATTTCTCCTCACCCACTTTACTTTTTCCAGTGGAAAAACAAGGAGTCAAAAATAAGTGAGAATAGATTCATTTGCTGAAATGGAAACTTTAAAAAAATCATTTCAGCTTCTGTTGAAAAAGGAAAGATTCATACATACAAAGCAAAAAACCCCACTTTGCTTCTTTTAGAATTTTAAATCCTCTCCTCACCCCCCGACTTGCTCTCAGTAACAAGGCTTGGGTAGGAACTCCTTATCATGTTATCAGAGGAATTCTTTATTCACTGGGCCACATCTACTTACTCCTTTTTAGACCATAAACTTTGCAGGACAGAGATCTTGATTTTCTTGCTCATGTAGCTGCAACATCAGCAGGATTCATTCTCGTTTTTCTCACAGATCTAACTCCATTGACTTCTGTGGAATAACTCCTGAGTCACACCAGCAGATGAGAGAGGAGAAACAGGCCATACACAAATACACACACACAAACTGAGGATTTGACCACTCCTTCCCTTCTCCTGTTTGTCCTCAGGTTGATCTTTGGGTTTTTACTGAGATGTGTATTGATTAGATATTTCCTGTCTCTCCAAAAACCGTTCATTATGTAAAGTATGTTGTAAAGCAAATGGGATGGGTATAGTTTGATTTCCGGAGTGGCCATAGGGCATGCATTTAATTCTGTGGAAGGCAAAGTGTTGGCTTAGTGGATTGTTACCAAAAGAGCCACGTATTGTGTCTCCATTGTTTAAACCATAAAAATATTTTTACCGTGAGCTTTTCTCAATGCATGCCTCACCTTAGCATCTAAGTGCCAAGTCCAGGATATTATAGCTGTGAAAGCAAAATATGATCCTTGAGGTATAGAATATGGGAAGGAGGAGGCAGGGTGAAGGACACCCAACAAACTTAGTGCTAGTTGTATTTACTGCGTTCTGTGTTTCATACACAGTCATGCACAGGACAGTGTAGTATCAACATACTAATTATACCAGCCGAATTTACACTTCGTTTTTCTATTCATGTACTTAGCAATGCTGAAAATCCAGCACCTGTGGTTTGTTTAACTCCTAAATCTCCTTTTAAACCATAATTGACAGTTCTTAAATAGGTACTGATACATTTTATGAGAAGCAAAAAACAGGAAAAACTGGTTCTCCTCTCCCGAAAATGAATAGATTTCGACATTTCATACGAAAGCCTGGTGTAATGAGGCATGTATCTCCCAATGCATGTAAAATAGCTCCTGATCTACCTCTAAAGAGAAAATAATTACACCAACCCCATTATTACTTTAAGCCAATTACTTCAGATTGCAGTATTAAATATTTAATTACACAGAAAAACCAACTCATACAGCCTCAGTGACCTTGTGAGATTCGGCCTATAGAGAAAGCACTGTCTTGTCATAAAGTAGCTTAAGACCTGTTTTAAGGAAATTGAACCTGGAGAGGTGTGGGGAGATGGAGTGGAGTTACGCACTGTATTCTGTAAGAGGCTGGCAAAGCTCCCACTCCCCTTCCCAGCAACCTCTGGAGGAATTTTTTCTGAGTCAGCCAGAATTACTTCTGGGCCTCTCATTGCAACATGGCCCCTTCCCACTGCCTCTTGCCTATGTTTTAAAGGCGCAGTCTGTGCATATAATAAACTGAAGTCCAACAGTGGCTGAACATTAACATTTAAGGCATACTGCAGGTTTATGTACTGTTCCAGGCTTTTCCTGTGGACTGAGGGAAGATGAGGGTGTTTAGAAAGAAGGGGTACAGTGTTCAGTTGTGGTGGATCTGTGGAGTCCTTTAATAGACCAACTGTATCAATGTACATATTTAAAAAATATTCTGTGAGCATCTGAAGCTTGGGCCTTATTAAAAAATTAATTTTGGGAACAGAGTTAAATAGAGCAAGAGGGATCTCTCTCCCCCTCCCTTCAGAAAGGATTAAAAATAATTTTTTTTGAAGTCCAAACCTGTTTCACACACAAGCAGTTGTAACATGAGCATAAAGCTGTAGCATGCCCACGTTATAAATAAAATAAAATTAATGACATGATTCTGCTGTATGCATTTTTATTTCAGGTGTTTAAAACTTCTCACACAAGGTTAACTGCTGCTTGTAACTTTTTCTTTTTACAGGTCTGTTTTCAATTCTCTGATAGGAAATATCAATCTTACAGTCTAATTATTTGTTCATACAACTGCTGATCAGACAAAAAGGCATGTCTGGGATTGTTTTAAGCTAGTCTTACTTGTAGCATTTTTAAACTACAGGTCTCATTTTTAATAATCTGTCCTAAGATCTGCAATAAACCCTGGAAAAATATCGTGGGGGGTGTCTTTTATATTCCAATGAGAAGTAAAACTTTCATACAAGCTTATAGGTAATAAGGACTTTTCTTCTGGAACCAAGTGCAGCTTCATAACTCAAAGATGACTAAGCCCCAATCCTTAGGACTATTTTAGAATTGTGCCTACTGATAAGATTTCCCTCAGCACCCATACAGCAGTAGGAATTGAATTGGCAAAGTCCCTCCCTGGTCACACCCCCTATCTCAGTGTCAATATAGGAACAGCAACACTCACCCAATGCCATCTGGGAATTCTGACACCAAAGGAATCCTTGGGTGGTTAAACCACCCATGCAGCTACTTTGTGTTGACAGCTGCCATGGTGGCCAGGATCTGGCCTGTTAGTTCAAGATTAATACTTCTTAGAATGACAGTTCAGTTCTAACCCGATTCTTAGGTATCCACTGGAGAACTTGTGAGAACATTTTAGATAATAAATTTCAGTGAAACCAAACTGTTTCACTGAGCTGTATCGGTGTCCCCAACGTTTTGTTGGGAAAAGGCAAAGGGACACACACACACACACACACACACACACACACACACACACACACACA
>ML685833.1:1869663-1903218 GCA_007922175.1 Pelusios castaneus
ACACACACACACACACACACACACACACACACACACACACACACACACAGAGAGAGACTCTATAATCTGGCAGTTAGGACATTGGCATAATTCAACGGCAGTACTTGAATTTGGGATATCCTAGGTCAGTGCCTTAACTACTGGGCTACAGATTCAGATACCCTTGAATGGATAAGTCCGGGATTGGAGCTGAAGATGACATTTCAAAAATTCCATTTTTACTAATATGTCAAAGTTTTGTCCCAGTGTAGGATTTTTAAAAAATAAAAATAAAAATCAAAGCCTTGAAAGTTGCCATGAACCAGAATTGTCTTCTGATCACCTCTAAACCCAGGGCTGATAGGGTGTTTTCCAGATTTTAGGCTATGCACTTACACAGCCCTTCTTGCTCCTAGCTAAACGTTAAACCCTTTTGGAAAGGGAGGCTCTAGGCACAGGAACGGACACTCATTTAAGCAAGCCACGCCTTCTGTATAAGAAGCAATACTAGGAGAAGACCCCCACATATAAGGAGTTACATATACACATAAGATAGAAAAATACAATATTCTCAGCCCCCCAAATCCACATATAAAGAAAGATCCATGCTCTCTAAATAGATTAAGGCCTAGTCTACACTGGGGGGCTAAATTGACAGGAGATATGCATTCTGTGTGTCGCAGAATGCGCATCTCCCATTGACTTAGTTACATCTATTTACCACGCTGTCCTCACTCAGCACCGTAGACTTGAAGCGTCCTCTGGTCAGTGCAGCCTTTCTCCACTTGGAGGGGTGGAGTTATGATGTCGACCAGAGAGTGCTTCTGGGATCAATTGAGTGGGTCTACCCTGGTCACTCAATCAATTCCACTGCATTGATCTGTGAGGATTGATGCAGTTTTTTTCAGTGTAGAAAAGGCCTAAGAGTCTAAGCACCCCATCCCAGCCTGCTGTTCCAATCAGGGTACAAAGCATCTCTTTGCAGAAGTTATAGTTGCTGGGATGCAAACTCAAATGGCTAACCCTTGCTTCTTGGGCTTCCCAAGTTGGTTCTACTTCTCCTAGCCCAGACTTTTCTGGAGCTCCCCTTCTCTTCTGTCTGTTTGCACTAATACACCTTTCCCCAACAGCATCCAACAGAACCTCTACACCAGTTCACTGGCCCAGACTGAACCAGGGACCAATAGCTCTCTCCATTCTGTAATGACATTCCTCTCTTCTAATGGTAATCGTCTGGATGGTCACCAATTCTTTAGTCTGGTTCTGGAGAGATGCTCCTTTCCCATAGGGTCAGATGGTCAGCAGTCTTATTGCCCTCCCTAGCCAATCAGAGCATTTCTGTGGAGGGGAGGAGCTCTGCACAAGTTCACAGAAGGGTATTTCTTTGAGTGTTGATACAGCCTGATCTAGATTTTGCTCATTTACCTTTTGGTGAAGGTTATTTAATCATCTGTGCCACTGTTAAACGTTCACAAGATATCTGCCTGATGTATAGCTATAGAACTCTTTAACAGGCAAGACATGTATTCTCATATAATAGGCTATATCAGAACCTGAAGAATAAAAGCCATCATTTTTCACATCTTCTGATATGAAACTGAGGGCTGTCTAGCTCTCCTCAGATTTGCAGATCAGCAGAACCCACCTCCATTGAAGACATGCAATTTTCATAACACACACCAGTTGGAATGTTTAGGTAGATTAGTTTCAGCTCTACCTCTTTAAGACAAGCTGATTGACAGCAGTGCATAAATCAATACTGGGTGTAATACTTTACTGGTGCAATTCCCCTTTAAATGTTTAATACTGCAGCAAAGCACAGCAAGCAGCTCTTTCAGTTCAGACCTAACGAGTCACCCAAATTCAATTGGATCCAAATATTTCTCTCCCTTCTTCCAGTTATTTTACCACCCCGGTGTATCAAAGCAGCCTGTGTGGAGCTGGCTGTCCTTTCTCTCCTCAAAGCTCTCATAATCCTTTGCTTTTTCTAAAAGAGGGGAGTAGTTCCATCCTGATGAATAGGGAGTAAAGTCATTCATTCTTCTGAACTGAGATGAGTCTATCCCTGTATTTGTTTTCTCCCTCTTGTCATTTAAGTTTGATAATAAACCATGTGTTAAATTACACCCAGTCTGCTCTCACTACCAGCATTCTTCCTGCAGGGGTGCATCCACCCCTGCCTGCAAAATCCACTCCTGCAATGAGAGAGAGAGGTTAACATTGCATCCTTTCCTCTAGAATGGAAATGGTGACGTCTGAGGCAGAAAACAATGAAACAATATCAATTGCTATCTTGCTGAAAACAAAAGAAAGCCCCTGTACATAATTCAACTTGGAGGCACATTCTCTTCTAATATCTCAGTGCATTTTTAGATTTTAGTTATATATTCTTAATCTTCAATCTTAGTGTGACTGTAGGCATGTGTTGTGCCTTGTTTTTAACATCTACAGCACACGTAGTTTGTTGAAGTGGTCTGTATGCCAGTGCACCTTATGGGTTCACGTGAGACACATTTAAGAAGGTCTGCTTCTTTCCCTGTCTCTAGATTAATGAGTGAAATTTTTGCACTGCCTGTCCTGGATGGTCTGATCATGTGCATGCCAATTCCCTCTAGTGGCTGACCTTGCAGAACTGCTCTCTAGACTCTGGGGCAGGAGACACGCTGGAGATAAAAATCCCAATTTGAATTCCATGGACATAGATGGCTGAAGACTGAACATACATCCATATATATTAATTCAAATTGTTCCTTGGGTTGACTAGAGTTCCTTTTACTCAAATTCTAGAATTTTACTGGTTGCTTCCTCTTTATGAAACTCATACTCATTTTATAAAAGTTTTGGCCTAAGACTTTATGTGTATCCGCAATTACATGCTCTTTATGACACAGACAACACCGACTGAATAGAAGGCCAAGGATGTTGACAAGTCTGACGACTGTGAACCCTTAGTAAAATACTGAGGAACTGTTAAATCAACCCATGTCGAATTCATATGGGCCAGGATTCTCACCTCAAAGTACAAGGCAGATCTTTGTTCTTGGTGTTTATTTATCAAGACCAAAGAACATTTTTATTTAAACAATAGCTTATTGCAGTCTTCTGGTGTGTATCTTGCACATTGTCTGTTAAACATCTTTAGCAAGTGGATGAACTTTTATGTTTTCCTGAGGATATTGTTTACCATTCACTGTCTGTAGACATGATTTAACTTCTATCAATGAGACAGAAGCGAAGTAACAACTGGTGAAGGCCAAGTGAAAGCTGCAGTTTTTAATCACATTGCTACATTTAAAGTATTTAAAGGTGCCCTTTGGATTTAAAAGGATAAGATTGTGGATGTGGGAGAAAACAAACAAAACTATGTAAGAGCAGTTGTAAGCTTGTTTTAGTGCTGGGGAGCGGATAGAAGGGGAACATTAAAGAAAATAAAGATTTTCAGCATACAAAACCAGATAAAGTTGATTTACAATTGAGGTGAAATGTTTTTTAATTGCCTCATATTTTGCATTCATGTAGAGATAAAACTTGGTTTTTGATAATAGTCTCTTCTGAAACAAGCCAAAAACCAGGGAACAAATTTCAAATATGGTTGAAATAGAGTAGAAGATTTACGTATGTAAAGAGACACTTGTTCTTTCCAGTGCCACTCACAGGAAGGCTCAAGAAAGAAAATAAAGCAAAATTCTTAATCTGGCAAAGAGAAAATGCCATGTCCTCTACAATTAATCAGAGAAAAGTAAACACATTTTATAGTCAGCAATCCTATATACTTTAAGAAAAGTATCTGATAAAATCCAGCATTGTTTGGGATATTGGATACTGCACTCAGTTAATCTGAACTGCACAGATTATTTCCTTATAAAGTAGTTTCTGCTAAAAGGAGACTCAGAAGTATTTTTTACAGTAGAGTAACTGAAAATGATTAAAAATTATAATAATTTACTTTGCCTTGTTTAAAAGTGGACTTATATTTTTTTCTAATTTGAAAATGCACAGTTTGTGCATAAAGCACATAATCTTATAATTTGACTAGTGTTCTGATTTTTCCAAAATCAAGTAAATTAAATGGAAGATGTATGGGACCTCATGCTCTTTTGAATAGTTTCAAAATTTTAAGTATTGAGTGTCTGTAAGACAATCATAAACCATGAAGTGCTTGTCCATGAGCAGAAGAGAAAAGTGAACCTACACAAAAATTCTTCAATATTTGCATATCATTTTTTACCCATAGACATCAAAGTGCTCTAAGAAAAACTGGGTGAGTGGCTTGCTTAAGATCATATACCAATTCAGTGTCAGAGGCCAAATTAATTCATGTCTCCTGTTTGCCCACCTTTTATGCAAGCTTTGAGATCACAGAAGTCCTCGCTTAGTCATTTCACACTGAATAAAATGTTTCCCATCATCAGTTGAGAGTTTATCAGTTATAGCAGAAACTATAAGGCCATGTCTACACTTGAAAATTTAGGTCGACTTAGTGAGTCTACACCTAAATTTTAAGTCGACTTTGGGGGGAACTTACAAAGTTGACCTAGAGCGTCCACACTGGATGCCTAGGTCGACTTCTAGGGGCTACGGGGACTTAGGGCAGGTTCACAGGGGCGGGGGGGCACCCCTTGCCCAGTGCCAGGGGACTCAGCCTTTGCCCCATTGTACATAGGTACAATGGGGCAAAGGGGGACAGGAACCCTGGCAGGGCATAGGGGCAGGGTGGGCAGAGCTCTGCCCTGCCCTGTGGGGAGGCATGAAGGCTCTCCCTGTGCCCCCCCCCCCAGCAGGGAAGGCAGTGGTGTATCCTAGGGTAGCCCTAAGTCGACCTAAAACTAAGTTTAATAAAGTCAACTTAATTTTCCTTAAGTCTACTTAAGGAAACTGTAGTGTAGACGCAAGGTAAATTAAGTCGACTTAAGCAAGCTTAAGTCGACTTAATTTACAAGTGTAGATGCAGCCTAAGAGTGTCCACATGCGGTGGCAAGGGATAACAAGCAATGTATCTCAGTTCAAAACATGAGTGCTAGTACTATGCTGTATTTACCAGAGTGGCCAGAGAGCTGGGACATTTTGGGATCCTCAGTTCCATGACATGAAGTACATCTGCTGGCAGACACCATGATTAGTTCTGTCAGGTTTGTCATGATGGGAAAAATGTCACAGATACTGTGATTTTCCTGTTTTTCCATTACACGTCTTTGTGCCCATTTTTTAAATAAACCCACCCTGCAGCAGGAACTCCAGCAGCTCTAGTCCTGCAGGGCTGGGCCTGGCTCCACATTCCTGGTGTTGGAACTGTTCAGGTTTGGCTCTGTCATCTCTCCATCATGATGGGGTAGGGTGAAGGAGCACAGCTGGGTGAAATTTGAGTGAGTGGCAGTGAGACTTCACATATGGGATTACAGCGCATTCAGATTTGGCCAGGTTATCCCTACAGCACAGCAGAGGGGATAGGCCAAATTTGAGTGAATGGCAGGCTGGCTTGTACTGCTACTCAGGTTTGGCCTGACTGTCCCTGTTTCGTAGAGGGGTAGCAAGGTCAAAACCGAGCGGTGTTGTGACTCTGCACGGCAGGTCAGAATTCTGGGAGCAAAAAACTGGGCCCTTTCTTCCTCATTTGTGATTGTATTTTTGGGGGTGGGGGGTAAAAATCATGAACCCCCTCACTTGTACTAAAGTTACCATGACTGCTTCCTGATTTTTAATTTAAAATATGCTGCAGTCATAACCAGGACATAATGTAGCTGATTCACTTTTTGCGTACTGTGGTGGAAATTAGGAGTTACTCCATTTATGTTAGTCAAGCTAAAATGCGATAGAACCAGGACGAAACACTAGGTTAATGAGACATTATGCTTGCCAAGGTAGGAAGTCAGAAAGATCACTGGGAACCAGTCCAATGTGAGTACCAATTGACTTTGGAGCACATTTCGTACTACTCCGCATCAGTGGTTCCCAACCTTTTTGACTTGAGGGCCATGGATATCATTTTTACAGCCCTGAGGGGCCACCAGCTTCCACCAACAGCCCCCCCCCCAAATAAAAGTAGTTTGCCCTCCTTGCTCATTGTTCACCTGTTTCCCTGGCTGCAGCAAGGAAAACACACATATCCTGTAGCTCTGAGCACTCTATCCGGGTCCCAAGGCAGTGGCTCCCTTCTGCAGTCAGGGAGATGGGTCCTAGCCCTGGCTCCAAGGACCTGAGCACCTATGGACCTAGGCAGAGCGCTTTTCAGTGCTCCCTGCTACAGCCAGGGGGATGGGAGCACTAATCTCCCATTCCTTTGGCTGCGGCATTGGTCTTTTAGCCCTGCAGAAATGTGCATCACCTGGGTCCTTAGGCAGTGACTTCATTCTGCAGCCAGGGGATCTGAGGGCCACTTTGAAACCCGCCCAAGGGTCACTTTTGGCTCCCAGGCCCCAGGTTGGAAACCACTGCTCTAGATCAGCTCAGGTTAGCCTCTCATTCTGATCATCTTAATCTATCATAAGATAAAAATTGATCTAGAGTAGTACAAAATATGCTTCAAAGTCAGTCACTCCTCACACAGGACTGGTTCAGCTGACTCTTTCTGAGCTCCTCATACACCAGCAAACATAATTGGCCTAATTAACCACCAGCTTTTTAGATTCTTGGCCCTGATTTTCAAAGATGCTGAGGAGACAATCTATTAGATGAGGATACTCAAAACACCCACACCATGAGCTCTTACATAGCACTTTTCATCAGAAGATCCCAAAGCACTTTATAATGGAAGTGAATATCATTATCCCCCTCTTATACATGGAAAAAATCAGGCATGGGGAGGTGAAGTGACTTGTCCAACGTCACCCAGCAGGCCTGTAACAGTCAGGAATAGAACCCAGGTCTCCTAAATGCTAGTCCAGGGCACAACCCCATAGACCACACTGCTATTGTCAATGGCTATACTGAAAATAGACTAGAGGCTAGGGAAATGCATCAGGATTTGAAGGTGTATTCATTTACAGTGGCTGAAAGCCAGGAAACTGTGCACAGAAAGAAGAGAACAAACGAACATCAACAGTATATAACCCTCCCTCTTCTGAATACTTGGTATTTCCCATCTAATAAGGCCACTCTCTGTCTATTCTGGGAGGCATCCACCACGTACAGCTGCAGACAGTGCACTTCTCATATATCTAGATTGCTTAAAACTAGAAATCATTATATTTTAAGCAAGCAAAAGTGAATCCAATGCCAAGTTCTGTAACAGACACAGCTTGGCTCATGTGCTCCAAAAGGTTCAGTGTCTAAGCTGGTTATCATAAGTATTTTGCTGATCATTAAACACAGTGTAATTTGTTGTCCTAGAGATGATTTGCAATTAAAATCTTATTAACAAAATGCAATGATAACGAGAGGAATAAAATGTCAAGCTGTGGAATTACTTAATTATGTGAAATAGTTTTACCAAACCCCAGGCTCCATGGAACATTTTTTTCCTCTCTCTAACGAACAATCAGTTCTTGTTGAATTCTAATTAGCTTCAATAATGTTGATCCCACTAAAATATTAGTGGCAGAAAATGCAAAATGAATGTTTCCATTAAACAACCACCTTGAGGTACAAATGAGCTCTGTAAACTGCAGAACTTTTAAATACCAGGCAATCACAGAAGATAGCCATCGATCATCTTTAAGGGACACGAAGACTAAATGTAATGGTGAGGTGACACAGAGAATGGTACCTTGGCCACATCTACACTGGGAGCTAGAGGTGTGATTCCCAGCTTGAGTAGACATACTCATATTTGCTTTGAATGAGCCAGCATTGTAAAATTAATAGTGTAGCTGCAGGAGATGATGGTATAAGCTAGCAGCCTGGAGGTCTGGCAGATTTGTATTGGTAGGTCACTGCCCCGTGCTCATCCCTGCCCATGCTACTGTGGCTACCCTACTTTTTTTTTAAGCATGTCAGGGTGGTGAGAGCTAGTGCAAGTAGATCTATTCAAGATGGGAATCAAACCGCCAGCTCGAAGTGTAGACGTAACCATTGATTTAGTAGACACATTGTGATGTCTAAAGTATCACCCAGTGTTTGCTTTAGAAACAAACTCTGTTTGAATGCTTAGGCTTGTTTTATCTGGATATAGGGCTGGAAATCTAACAAGAACAGGCTTGTAGGAAATTTTCTGGCTTGATCCAGGTTGGAAATGTTTCAAGAATAGCCTCTCTTGTGGTATTTCAGAATTTTTGCTGAGATCAGGAGGTAAAGAGGCATATCAAAGTGAAAAGAAAAAATCTTTCAAACATCCACTCCCAAGCCTGGAAAAAAAGAGTCGTGCTTTGGGTGAAGGTTCTGCTTAATTACATAAACAGGATCACACCCCATTTCTTATTAATGGTTAAGATGAAGAGTGTCAGACCTATTATCTACCTGAATCAGTTTCGCCAAAGGATTACAGGTATCCTTCCTTAGAACTTCTAATGGATTTCACTGGTTTGCTATATAGAACCCAACGTTTAGTTCCCAATTTCTTTCAAACTCAGTGGGTTGAGGCAGAGTCTAGACATTTCTCTAGTTCTGAGTTCTCTGTCTGGCTTCCTTCCACTCTGAGGCATGGAACCTTCAGTCCAATTACCTTAGACCACCCAAACCCAGGTAATCCCAAACTTCCCCATACACTGGCTTATAGTTTTACTATTTGGAGACCATATACAAGATAAAATAAGGAACAAAGTTTTTTGCAGAGGAACTTCTCAAACTCTCTCTCTCTCTCTCTCTCTCTCTCTCTCTCTCTCTAGATAGCATAGGAAAGTATTAAGAACTTTAATTAATATTGCAGGTGCTGAGACTAATTTAGCTATTTGAAAAGGCAAAATTGACTAGTTGTTAGAGAGGACCATGGTAGAAGTGTGTCAAATACTGAAATCAAGTTCAACAAATTCAAGGTAGGTCTATTTTGGAATTTCGGTTGAGTACAAAAGTTGTCCTATTTCTCAAATATAAACAATTTTTTTAAAAATTCAAGAACTGAACTATTGAATTTTTTCCTAGGCAAGAACAATTTTTTCAAAGCAAAAATAGGTAGAAATAGCAAACACGCTTATTTATTAGCAAGTATATAGAAATAAAACTACATGGAAATTCACAGTTTTCCTGACTTAGATCTAAAAACACTCATATTATTTAATTTTATGTGAAAAAGTACAATAGTACCCGTAACAGACATAATTTGTATGTGCACACCACACATTGGTAGGTTGGTCAAATGGAGATTCTCATAACTGGAAGAATTTGATAGTAAGGGAAACAAAACCTGATCCTGGCCTTAAGTGTAACTCACTTCAGGAACAAAGGGAAGTGGCTTTCGTCAGTCTCATAGGTACAGTCTAGCAGAATTTGGTCAAATAAAAGAGATTAGCTCACCTATCTTCTCTCTAACAGAAACAAGACACTCTAGATCTCTTTTCTCCCACTCCTCCATGTCAGTCTCTGCCTTTTATAGTATGCCAGAAGATTAACCCCCAACATGCTGGCCAGATTTACTACCTTGAGGCAGGCGGCTGAGTTTTCCTTTAACCTTCTCTTCAGCAACTTTATAACAGGTCATAGCCATAGCCCTTCACAGGACTGTAAAACAAAATAAAATAGGGTAAAACTTGATGTAAGTGAAATAATAGATTGGGCTGTTTAAAAAATTAAGATATTTCTCTTCAGTAACTTAATATGATTTAGGCTTTCATTAATGGAATGGTCACAGCTGGAATTCCTCCGAATAAAATTTGTTACAAAAGCCTTTACGCTGAGACAGAAAATAACTCCTTGTGGTTAATGTCAAAGAGTTGGGTAGGAGTCTTGCAGAATACGGGCTTTGTTCTCTCCAATTCAAATTGGCCTGATCTCCCTAACTCTGAAATATCTAACTGTAGAATGTTTTTAGTTACACATCTGTACAAATGAAATGCTGATTTAACAAGCTTCTCCCTGTCGCCTTTTCTGGGAATCACACAAGTGGGAGCAATGAGGAAAGTCAAACGGTTACAAAGTCATGTCATTGTTCAGAGCAGGCAATGGAAAAGAGCTAGACATCTGCTTCTATTTTTTGCTTTTGAAGCTCTAAGTAGGATTCTGTGATACCACGCCCCTCATACCATGAACTATGTGTAAGGCCTGTGTCTTCTCCAGCCAGCTCTTGTTTTATTAAGATGAATTTGCTATAGATACCAGCATCTATAGTTTTTTCAAACTTCTCTCTGAGAGTCCTCCACAATATAGTCTATTACAACTTCATTCAACTCCTTCCACAGTCCTAAATGGCAACACCAACACAACTCCAAGTGCCATTCTTTACACGATGAACTCCTGCTGTCTTCAGCTGAGGTTTTCAATAGTGTCATGGATCTCTCGCCTCATCTCATGGCTTTGGCTGCTGTCACAGTTTCTTTATCAGATAGAAGGTGAGTTATTTAGACTGTACACTCTTTGGGGCAGGAACTGTCTCTCATTCTGTGTTTGTACAGTGCCTACTGCAATGGGTCTCTCAATCTCAGTTGGTCTCGAGGGACTACCGTAACATAAGTAAAGAGTAATAGTTACGGTTATGCCCCCTAGCCCATGTGACCTTCATCACCTCTGTGGTATATAATCCTCCAAATAAACCCACGGCCAGCTAGGTGACAAGAGTCTGATAGACTAAACCCTCTCTTCATCACAGTGGGCCTGGTTTTTTATATTGGCCTCATTTCATATATTGAACAACGGAAAGTGTGTTGTAAAAGGCTTACATTTCGAATCTGAATCAGAGCAGCTTGCAGTTTTCCTCTTCATCAGATCTTTCTTCCCAGTGATTCTCCTGAGCTCTGACTCATCCCAGTGGTCCCAACAATATACCAAAGATCAAAGAATAAATAAACAAAAGGATCCAAGCTCACTGGTACCTGGATAGATATTTGGCTGCTCTGATCCCAAGCTCTCCATGGCTATGTCTATACTAGAAAACGTTAAGTTGACTTTGTTAAGTTGACTTAAAGTCGACCTTATTAAGTCGACTTAACAAAGTTGACTTAACTTTTCTAGTGTAGACATACCCTAAGTCGACCTTATTAAGTCGACTTAACGCTTTAAGTCGACTTAATAAGGTCGACTTAGGTGCTAATCCCCATCTGTTGGAAGTTAAATAAACAAACAGGTTGTTCTGAGGCGGTTTGGGTCAAACATTACCCTTTATTACCTGCTCGTTCCACCTCGACGCCTCAAGTGAGAAAGCAGGAGCAGTTTAACACTCCGTTTATCCAAAGCAATATGGAGATACATATATGACTGACAACATTCTATGGACCCTTTTATGGTTACATTAACCTCTATTAAATGCATATTAATAATTATAGAGTGAATATACTTAGCCCGCCCTTGTTTATTGTTGACAGAGTTTGCATATATTGCACAGCTGCTTTCTCTTCAAACTCATTATTTTCTGCAAAAAACACAGACCTCACAATTTTAAGGAGCTATGGTACCAGGGAGAGTAAGGTAGAGATAAGAAGTAATCCTACCTTCTCATTAAAAATCAAAGAGTGAAATAGCCCAGACCTCAGTTCTCAGCCTAATGGCCAAAGAAGAACAGGAAAACGAAAGATAACATACTTTAACTATGCTACTTTCAAGGATACACCAATATAAACATGCCCGAGAAGTGACCCCATTACCATAGTGAACTGTGGCTCAGACCTAGCCTATTTTATTAGCATTAACTTTTAGCTTCCTCTACACCGTCCGCACTGGCTTTAAGTCGACTTCAGGAGTCGACTTAAGGCTTAAGTCAACCTAAAACTAGGTGTTATTAAGTTGACTTAAGCTTTCCTTAAGTCAACTTAAGGATGTGCTTAAATCTACTTAATAAAAGCCCAGTGTGGACGTGGCTTTGTTTAGGTTGACTTAAGCCTCCTTAAGTCGACAACTTGCCAGTGTAGATACACCCATGCATCAGAGTTACAACCAGTTCCCCCGGTAGTTCGGGCTGGGAACAAAGGAACTTCCTCTCTGCCTCTTCTGACAACATACACTCTGCGCCTTTACAGCAGGGGTAGGCAACCCCCGGCAAGCGTACCAACAGCGGCACACAAGCCCATTGGGAGCGGCACTCGGCATCCTCTGTGGTGCCACAGAAATTGCCACTCCTGCCACCAAAAGACACTCCAAGTGGCTTCTTTTGGGGGCGGCTGCCATGCAGAGGTCCCTGCTATGTCCATGCCCCAGGATACCATTTAAAGAAGCCGCCCAGAGCGGCTCCTCTCTGTGGTGTGCCACCACCAAAAGGAGTGACTCCAGATAACTGGGGATAGGGGTCCCCAGGCACGCTGCTGAAAGGAGACCCTCCAGGTGGCTTCTTTCCATGAATGGGCCGTTGGCACCAGCTGAGGGTCAAGGAGGAGGGGCTGGCACAGGGGTTCCCAAAGGTATTGTAATGTCCAGAAACCTCTCCAAATAAGGCCTGTACACACGGACAAAACACTCTGCTGGAGCTTCCTCCCTCCAGGGTCGCTCTGTAAGGCACCGTCAATCACTGCCCAGGTGCCATCTACGGCCCATCCTGGAAAGACTCACCAGCCACTACGGCCCATCCTGGAAAGACTCACCAGCCACTGCTTTATAGCGAGACCCACAGTTCTGCTATTGGGGAGAAAAGAGCTCTTTGATATTCCTTTCCTCTCTCCCAACATGCGTTATTGCCAAGCTACAACTGCCATGAGTCCTTCTGGGTGATGCCTCACTGCTTCAGAAAAATTGCACCAAGCTATAAGCTTGCCAGAAAGGGCCCATTGCGTGGATACAGACAGAGTCCGGCCTCCCTTACATGGGTTTGTGAAGTCCAAAACACAGTGAGACGCCCAATGCTTCTCCTGTGCAGCTGGGCTGTGATGCACAGAGCCTGTGCAAAGAGGCCGAAGGGAGATGTCTGTGCGCCGTGCTGTGCTGTGAAATCTGAGGGTCAGCTCTATGCAACTCAGCCTTGAAGGCAAGAATGTGTTCAGCCACAGTGCAACCAATGCATGGGATAGGAGGTGTGCTCAGTCTTTGTTTTGGGAGGCAGGGTTCTGGGTTGCAGGCAGCAGAACAGAGTGAGTGATGGGCTCCTAGCAGGCTCCCACTGCTGGTTGTTAAACACAAGCTCTCTGTATCTCAGTAAGAAAAGCAATACAATCATGCCTTCCCTCTTTTCCTTTTTGTGAATGTGCTCTGGTTCCGCTTGTTGATTGGAGAGTAGATAAGACTATTCTTCCACCCTCTGGATACAATGGTTTTTACACGTAAAGCCCTATAATGCGTGTGCTCGCGTTGTGGGACCAAGATCTGTCCTTGCGGAAGGACTTTATGTCTGGGTCCATCGTCACAGAGCTTTATTTTGCAAAGGAATTAATTTGAGTTCATACAAATTGGAGATAGAGTACATTGCTATCCTCCTGGTACAAACCCAATGGGTTGGTGTAGAGTAAGGCACACATTCACACAGAGTATGATTAAGCTGGAAAAAGGTGCTGGAATGACATGCCCAGGAAACCAAATCCTAGGTTTAGCTACAAAACAGACATAGCAGCAGAAGTACAAGTATCCGTCAGATCATTCTATCAGAGTGTCTCAAGGTAACTGGGAGGGGTTTCCTATAGGGACATCCTGTTTTGCAAGGTCCAGAGGGGTAGCCGTATTAGTCTAGTTCAGCAAAACAAAAGATGGATCTTGTGGCACTTTAAAGACTAACAAATTTATTTTTTCCATGAGCTTTTATGGACAAAGTCCTACTTCGTCAGATGCCAGGGTGGGACTTTGCCCTTATGGTGAGGCATTTCATGCTGTTGCTATATGTTGGGAGAAGGCAGCTACCGTTCTTCCAGTCTCCCATCCCATTTAGAACTGGGATTTCCCCATTCATGTTTGCTTCTGTCTCCATGAGTGATCAGGATTAAAAATAAAAATAAAGCTAAACAAAACCACTTAAGGAGACTTCTCTCTTTCTCGCTCACACATTTCCTGTTGTAAAGAAACCAACAAACATCCTTCTTAAGAGATCATGTAATAATTGCCCAGTTCAAGTTAGGGTGGGAGGGAAGAGAAATTTGCATCCCATGTGTGACATTCAAACCCCCTTTTCAGGCTGCACACTTCTGGGTTTGTTTTTTCCTACTACCCCAGGACACCGTTTATAGTTTTCCATGATTGCTCATTTAGGCTTTCAGAGTTTGGATCCAAACTATTTCTCATGCTTTGGTGATTCAGTCACATGTGCAATTTTCTTTCTTTTTGGTCACAGGTTTTGATCCTGCTGCTTGTAAATTAGTATTCGGTGCACCTCACTCGTCTACATCTTCTGAAGCCCAGCCGCTTTCCTGATTACCTCCGTTTATCCAATATACAGCATCTCTCTCTTTTGAAATGTTGTCTCATACTCATTTCTCTTGCATCGGAAACCACTTTGTCCTCTTTTCTGCTGGAACAAGGCCCAGCCATCTTTACCAGTATTGTACTCTAGGCATCTTCTCTCATATTTTATTCTGACAGTAGCACATTTGGGAAATAGAGAGGGTGGATAATTTTTAATGGGTCCCATCTTTTGCCCTTGGGACCTCAGATTCAAGGCCTCTTTCCATCATCTTGGTGTCAGTTCCCCCAGTATTTTCAAGGATTTCTCGCAGTGGAGATGGCACTTTGCCTCCAGCCTCTCTGCCCCTCTTCTCTTCCCTGGTTTCTGGGAGAGGGTGGAAGAGCTTGTCCTCCCATGGTAGGAGCTGGATTCCTCACCAATTCTAAAGAGCGTAGCTGAATAGTTAGCTGATCCTGAGAGCATCCAGTATTGCTACCCTATTAAAAGCTGCTGGAAAACCACCTCATGGCTGTTATTCACAGATTGAAAACTATGAGGTGACCGAGTATATGGCTGGGGGTAGGGAGGTTGGGAGGGGTAGGTTGTTTGACTTATGGAACACAGACACCAGTAACTGGAGTATATAGAGAAGACCAGAGAGAAATGCAAAAAAAAATGTATGGGAAGATGGAAATCAGGAAGTTCATTCACCAACCAGAAATCCAATCAGGACATTGCTAAATTTTACAGACTCAAGTTCTTCCTGCAGCATGTGCCTTCATTCAGTCTGTCTTTTAGTGATTCTAAATTCTCAGCTTGCACTTGTGACTCCATCACAGAAGCCTTTGAGATTTACCAGCAAACTAAGCATGAGAGAGTAATGTCGTCCTTCTCAACTGTAATGGCAGCTAACTTTCAATCAAATTAATCATATTTTTAAGAGGCTGAACTGCATTAAGTACAGTATGTAGAGAAAACTTACACTCAGTGGTGGTGGAATTACAGATCTTGAGAAGAATTATTTTCTAGTTGATTGTCTTTTTCTGTTACAGAGGTCATACAGAAAAACACAGGTAAGAGTGTGAAAACATTCCCATCATCACATTTCTGTTACCTTTGTCATCTGGGATCAACTCGGAAGTTGCATCTTTTTCTCTTGTACTTGCTGCTTTTTCCATTCCTTCACATTGGATGTGGCTATCCTACAGCATAAGCCAACCCAAATTATGCCGCTTGGAGGTCTTATCAGCCACCCTCCTGAGTGACATAACTTATGCCAATTTAAGGGTTGGTGTGGACAGTGCTATGTTGGTGGGAGAGCTTTTCAGCCGTTTGCGAGGCTGAAGTAATTCTCTACCATTGGCTTAGAGTGGCTGTATGAGAGAGAGCTTACAGAGGTACAGCTACAACGATGCATCTGCACCGCTGTAAATTCTCTAGTGTTGCCATAGCCTTAGGAACATGATTACGTGTTCAGATACCACCGTGATGAACAACATTATAAAATCTACATAGAAAGAAGCCACCTTTACAATCCACACACACACGCTCATGTACATACATGCACACACAAAGAGAAGTTCAGAAGTTGCCTGGTGAGGAAATTAAAAATGATTAAAACCCTCAATCAGGTGAGCAGGATTTAGCCCAAAAAATGTACAATCCCGCAAGAGGGAAATAAGGATAGAACATTGTAATGGCATAGATTACGAGCAGCTGCAACAACGTTGAAGGGTTGAGGGCCTCATGGCTTGACGCTTTGTGTTGAGAGTCCAGCAACAGCTAAGGCCTCGGTGTAAAATAGGGTTTTAAATGGTTATATAAATACTTTTGACATAGGAGTGCAACCAACACTTTGGGAGCAGCTGGTCCTCCACTAGTGTAACTTGTGACAACTCCCAGACTCCCTTGGAGCTGAAGATTTGCTCCTTCATGTGTGCCCAGGGCAATGGAAGAAGATGATCTATTGTTGCCTATTTGAGTTGCATACAGGCAGTTAATTTCCAGGAAACATTTGGGAAGTAATGAGCATAACAAAACAATCAGTACTGGAGTCAAAACTATAACAAAGTATTCTGTATAACTATGCATTATATAGAGTATATCAATTTACATGCATGAAATACAGTATCTGTTATAGGATATCAACATGAAGGAGAAAAACATTTTAAATAAGGTCAAAGAGCAAGGGAGAGCAGAAGAATGTGAATTTCTTTACTGGTGGGCATACATCTCTCCACTGATTTAAAACAATCTCTTTGACTCCTCCATGTATGTGCACACACAGGCACATATCCAAAGGAGCAGGAAAACAATATGAGCACTCTGCAAAGATTTGGTAGGCCTATTGTTTCAAATGTCAGCATCCTTTTATTCAGAAAGTTTCTAAAAACAGAATTCAAATTCTACCTTCTATTTAAATCAGTTATTCAGATATATTGGCTTGGAAGGTCATTAAATGTTATAGAACTGATCTTTTTGTGAAAAACAGCAGAGTAATTCCGCATCAGCAGCATTAGTGCTGGGTGACTATTGCAATGTATAAATTACGAATATTTGTTTGAATGAAACCTGAAAATTTGCTATTAGTAATTAGTAATCATTTTTATTAGCTTTTTGTGAAAAACTTTTATGAGTAAATTTCTGTTCACAAGAGCATTTGCAAAGAGAAAGTGTTATACGCAGCTGTGTGAATATTTACATGCATGAGCACTCATGCTGGAAGTGTTTGCATAGGGTCATCTTGAAAGCTCTTTATAAATCTGGGAATCATCCAATCAGTAAGCAGAAACATCATCATGTAACTTTGGTAACCAACCACTTGTTATGAAAAGGGAATATATGAAGCACTATTCATGGGAAGCAATTCAGAGACTGACATACATTCACACCAGAAACCATTGGTTAAGTAATAAAGAAATTGGTAAAAATAAAAATCTTTTAGTGAATAATTCATAAATAGAAAAAGGGGCTAAATGCATCTTATAAATTATTTGTAGTGACTACTTTGCCCAGTTCTAGTTAGCAGATATTAAATCAATCCTCAGTTTCACAGAGGTTCATAAAAGCACAGATTTTAAGGCCAGAAGGGTTCATACAAATCTAAATATTAATCCAGTTATTCTCAGTCCGATAATTTGTATGAAAATTCCATCAACTACCATATATATCAGCGTATTTGCAATGTACCCAGCCATATAATGGTGTCATTAACAGCCAAGTGGGGAGCCAATAGCCTGTTGTCAAAATAAATCAATGGGTGCTCGACAATAATATGCGACATAGTCTGGAGTTAACCATAGCATCTTGGGTAATTAGAAAAAACCCGTTTAAAAAGATTGACTCGCACAGTTACCTTGTCTTGTTTGAAAATGGTTCAGAGATAACCACGGGTGTCCTGGCAAATCAAAACTTTGGTGGACAGATGATTGGGTCAGTGATGAGAGAGTAACAGCTGTCATCGTTGACCATTCATTTCACCAAGCAGATTCCACAGTCATGTCCTGGATTGGCATAAATGACCATAAAGAGCATCTAGAAGAGAGGTGAGCTGGGGGGCAGTTGAAGAGATCTGCATACAGTGGCAAGCCGCCCTTCCAACAGATCTGGCCAACTGTGTGACAGAGGTCTTTCTACAGCAAATGTGGGGTGGTGCTATGTTGCTATTCAGTAGCCATGGCAACAAGTCCTGGTAACAATACACACATGATCTACCTCACGTTAGACAAGTGACACCAGACAGGAGTACAGTACCCTGCTGTTGAATAGCAGAGGGCAGAGGCTGATGTTCTAAGCAACTGGATGCTTGCACACCAGGTTGAACTGACCAATTTTCTAAGTGGGTTGTTCTGAGTACTGGCATTGGATATCATCTTCCTCAAGCCCTTGCTGTATATTAATGACCTATCCATTGTCACCATGAGATGAACCAGGTTTGGATCCTGCAGCAGGAGGTAGCCATTGAGGAAAATGTTTAACTCATGGCTTCCATTTGCATCATGCAGATTGAATACACTAGAAACCATCTTAGAAAAGTGTTCCAGCAGGCACTATTGACTGCAATAATCTGTCATGAGCTTCATAGCTTCATTCAAGACCGTGTCAATTTCTGAGAAGGATTGAGCTTGGTAGCTGCAGCAGGTGTCATTGGCATAGATAAATTTGTGTGAGAGTGTAGTTGGCAAGGTTGTTGATGTACACATTGAACAGTATCAATGAAAGAACTGATCCTGGAAAGAGGCTGTTGATTTGACACTTCCGAGAGCTCTAGACGTTGCCCGTGTATAGCCCAGTCTAAACCACCTATTCTGGAGAAAGACCTCTACTATTTGGCCACCCAACGAGGGACAATTTGAGAGAGTTTAAACAAAAGGCCTCTGTGCCAAACTGTGTCATAGGAACAGGTCAAATCAAAGAAGGACAGTTCCCATTTTTAGATTTTTTTGAAATCAATTTCCAATAAAGGCCAGAACTCGATCACAGGTCCTAAAGCCTGCCTGCTCAACAAGCAAGACCTCATCCAAATCTGGAGTGATTTGTTGGAGGATCAAATGCTAATACCTTGAAACACATTGACAGCAAAGAAATTTGGCAGTAACTCATCAGATTGCAGGGGTCCTTGCCTGGTTTAAGAACGGTAATAATCTTTCCTTGATGCCAAGTACAATGTAATCTTTTCTCATTAATGACCCTTATGCAGAATTTAGTAAGCCACTGCCTATGCATGGAAACACTTATATTTAGCTCCGATAGGATAAAATACACTCGGTCTGAAGAAAGCCCAACATAGAACCAAGGTGATGCAGGGTTGCAGTACAGCCTCTATGACTGCTATTCCAACTCTTCATTGTAGCAGTCTACCCTGAACTAAATAGGGTCAGAGTATGAAGGGTGTTGGAAGGCTCCCAGTTCAGCACCTTTACTGAGCAGCCCAATTTAAGACTTCCACACTAGAGGAAAATCTCAGTTTTCAAATTGCTTTCCACTTTACAGGTAGGGAAACTGAAGCACAGAGGAGCAGTGACTTGCCTGGTGTCTCACAAGAGTTCAGTGCCATAGCTGGGAAGACAGTCCCGCTCTCTTTGGGTGCGTCTACACTGGCAAGTTAGGTCGATTTAAGGACGCTTAAGTTGCCCTAAACAAAGTTGCATCCACACTGGGCTTTTCTTAAGTCAATTTAAGGAAAGCTTAAGTCGACTTAATAATACCTCTTTTTAGGTTGACTTAAGCCTTAAATTGACTTCTTAATATGATTTAAGGCCAGTGTAGATGGGGATCAACACTAAGTCAATTTTATTAAGTCGACTTAAAGCCAATGTAATGGCTATCTCTGCTGTTAAGTCGACTTAACAAAGTCGACTTAAAGTGTAGTCAATTTGTTAAGTCGACTGAACAAGGTCGACTTTAAGTCGACTTACAGTCAACCTTGTTAAGTTGACTTAACAAAGTCGACTTAACTTTGTAAGTGTAGACATAGTCTCGGTCCCTAACTGGATGCACTGGAACACATTGCTTCTCCTGTGTGTGGTGTTTTTAAAGCATTACATAAAAAATAGATTTAAAAAGAAAATCCCAAAGCTGTTTTCCATACACCTCAGAATCAGGCTAAACTGGCCCATGCATATCCAAGATATCATCGGTTTCATCTAAGCTTCAAGACCACATGACTATAGTTTAAATCTTCACTGACAGTAATCCTAGACCACAAGTTTTAATGCTCATGATGTCCATTTGGCAGAGACAACTGGAACTTTGGCTCCAACAGCTGCTTCTAACTTCTTGGACGGTTACAGAAAATCCTTACCAACATCTGGAAAAAGGTTTAGAAGCGGGGGTGAGAGAATCAGAAGCAGGTGTGGTCAAGGGAAGCTGGGCAAGACACATGAACCTTTTGAGATCTAATTTTTTTTGTTTTAATTCTGTTAGAAGTGTTCTGAAATGAAACTTGACCAATATCATCTCCATCCTGACACTAAACACACCAGAAAAACTTGGCAGTCTAAGAAAAATAAAACCCAAACAAACGCCATACTGAGCCACGTAGCACTGTGGATAGTAATATATTAGCTTTAAAAAGTTTTGCTTCTAGTAATCACAGTCTCAACCTAAAGGAGTTAAGTGAATGGATGCCAAAACCTCATATATGCCTTCGAAAATCCTTTGAAAATAGTGGGTTCTCCATCTCTTGAAGTCTTCTCATCAAGACTCTATGCCTTGCAGTAGGATATGCTTTAGGCAAACACAAGTTTTTTGGCCTACTACATGAATAACTGGCTGAAATTCTATGGACCGTGTTATATGATAGGTCAGACTAGGTGATCTAATGGTCCCATCTGATTTTAAAAACATATGCATCTATGTTCAGTTTGCCCATTATTAATATTTTATGGTGAAAGGCCTCCTGTTAGCTGTCAAAGTGTGCCATGTTCTAACACATCTCAGTCAGAGAATTTAAAAAATGAACAGACAGGTAAGAATAAGGAAAGATTTGTCTCTGATAACTGGACTTCCAGGAATGAGTGCTGGGGCTTCTGTGCCAACCGCAGTTTTTATCGTTCTTGGAAAAACCTCTTACTGAAAGCGCTGCTTGGGGGAAGCACATGGGAAGGCCAGCCTTCTCTCAGACTGCTGTTTGACTTGTTAGGCACATGTTTACCACCTTAGTGCCACAGGTGAAGGTGAGGACACCTGTGACCACATTTAAATGTAAGGCTAGAACAGGTCAAAATAAATTTTAGAAGTTTTTTTGTTTATTTTTTATGAAAAAAGGGGAGAACTCCTCCCCACCCTCACCCAATCATGAAAAATGTGTCCTGTTTTTACTAATTCTAGTCTCTTTTCAGGAAAAAGCCTGTTCCCATTTCAGTTTTGCTCTCAGAGTAAATCACTCCTGTCAAGTGTTTCTCTCGGGGCTTTCCTCTTGTTGATTTACTGCACAGCAAGCCAGGCTATGACTCTACAGTGCACCAGTAGAACAGTAACTTGGTAGATGGTCAATGCTACAGCACAGAATTTAGGGCACAGGACTTTCATTTATCTGTAACAGTGTCTACAATGGTGAGTTTCTGCTTGAGAAGCTGGTGTGCTGTAGTGTCACATCGCCACTTGCTGTTCAGTCACTCGCCTTAAAGACAAGCCCTGAGTCTGCTTCCCTTCTCCCAGTAAGGTTCCTGTTCAAGGTCTCTGCAGGAATGGCAGGCACCTGTTAGCCCTGAAATGAAGAGGGTTCTCACACTATCCCGGAAACGCAGAAAGTGTGGCAACCAGAGATCTAGTTAAAACTACTCCCAGGGGCAGCATCTCCTACAAGCATCACTTGCCAAAGTGGGATTTTCTCCCATGCAAGCTCATGCGATAAATGTTAGTCTTTAAAAGTGACACCAGACTCCTTGTTTGTGTTGCTGGACTAGACTAACACAGCGACCCCTTTGAAACTTTTTATCAAGGTGTGAGACTTTAGGATGTCAATTATGCAGGGCTGCCCAGAGGTATCAAACAACTGTTTTCTTTTCCCTGCATTTACAGAGATTCTATTTATTACGAAGCCAGGGATTATCAAACCAAGCCAGATTCATTTATGGCTTTCCTACATGTTGCAGTAAGCAGCTGTAAAAGAAATGTTGGTTTTTTAGGGTGCATCTACACTTGTAAATTAAGTCGACTTAAGCCTGCTTAAGTCGACTTAATTTACTCTGCATCTACGCTACAGTTTCCTTAAGTCGACTTAAGCTGCTGCTTAAGTCAACTTAAGGAAATTTTAAGTTGACTTAATAAAACCTCCTTTTATGTCGACTTACTGGCTAAGTCGACTTTATTAAGTCGACTTAAGCCAGTGTAGATGTGGCTTAGCCCTAAATCAACTTTAAGGGTCTCCAGGGCTCCCCCATTGACCTCCCTGCCAGGATGGCTGGCACAGCCAGAGCCTGGCGTGCCCACCCACAGGGCAGGACACAGCCCTGCCCACCCTGCTCCTAAACCCTGCCCCTATCCCTTTCCTGCTGAGCCCTCATGTACTTTGGTACAATGGAGAAAAAGCTGAGCTCCCTGGCACTTTTGAAGGGGTGCCCCTCTTCCCACCATGCACCACTCCCACGTCCATCTAGTCTCTACAAGTCGACTTAGGCGTCAAGTGTGGACATTCTAAGTTGATTTGGCAAGGTCAACTTTAAGTCGACCTAAATTTACAGTGTGGACATGCTAAGTCGATTTATTTAAACAAGTGTAGACATAGCCTTAAAAATTTCTCAAAAAGGAAATTTTATTGGATCCTCTATCAATTAGCAACAAAATTAATAGATTCTAATAGACTCCTGTGATCATCTCATGTGGCCTTCTGTATAACAAATAGAGCTTCCCCCAATTAATTCCTGTTTGAAGCAGAGACTATCTTCTAGAAAACCATCCAATCTTGATTTAAAAATTGCCAGTGATCAAACTCATTTAGGGCCCAACCCTGAAAGGTGTAAGGCCCCCTAACTAGAGTTGTGCAAATACTTGGTTTTTCGGTTTGGTGGCCCAAGCAGTTCATTACAACAGTGCAAATCAGGAACAACACTACAGGAATAGAGGCACAAGGTGAGTGAGGTAGTTATCTTTTATTGGACAGACTTCTGCAGGGGAGAGAGGCAAGTTTTTGAGCCAGACAGAAAGAAGGTTGTCTATCTCTCACCAATAGAAGTTGGATCCATAAAAGATTATCTCACTCACTTTTTCTTTCCAATATCTGGGACTGACATGGCTACAGCCATACAGCATATAACAGGAAAACAGTTACTCTCAATTTATACCAGTGCAAATGGGTACAAAATCTGATCCATATAGGACTAGACTGTGCAAACTGCACAATCCTAATTTCAGGGCCACCTTGGAACTATGCTTTCCCCAGAGGAGCACTGGGACAGGTTTTTTTCTCCTAGCGTGTGCACCCAGCTCTGGGAACCAGGCAGATGGGAGGGAGGCAGGTAGGAGAGAAAGTGGTCCCTGCTCACTCACAGCAAGCATGTTATTGTGACCAGATCTTGTGTGACCACTGGGAACAAAGAAGACTTGTGTGTTCCTCCAAGGACAGAACATAATAAATAAGGCCCATATTTTTTGGAGGGTGGACAGGTATTGGTAGGCATAGTTTTTTTCACAAGCAAGTGTGTGTGTCCACCTGCGAGAGACTTTTAAGTTTCCAAGCTTAACTGTTCTTCTTAGGGCCTCATTTAATTTTCCAAACATTATAAGCCACTGGTTTGAGCACACATGTTCTAATAGCTGTAAGGACCACCCAATCTACTTAACTATTACTGTACATAGAAAGTACTCGATTTGCTATTAATCATTAATTAAATTAGTTCTGCATTTATAGAAAAACAGATCCATTCAGAAATGATTTATGCATGGCCTTTTGCATCCCCCACATGTAAAACATGACAGTGAAAAACTAGCTTAATCTCCTTTGGAGTAGCTACTAACTACTCATCATGCATAATATAGGCACATATTTCCTAAGCATTTTACCTTTTTCAAAAAAGATTTCAGACATTGCTTTCTTCAGGACGCCACAGTCTATTAAATTTTCATAGTGCTGCTGGCTTCAGGTCTCCCTCTCTGAATAGCAGCAATAGGGGATTATTCCCTCTCCCCCCTATGAATTACGTTGGTCCTTATCAAAGTGGGTTCTGAGTCCAAGGCTTGGCTGTACTGCCTAGTCATGGTGCGTTGGATTGTTTCTCTCAGAGGCAACAGCCAGTGGCTGCCTTGCCTAGCAACACCATTTAGCACCTGTGTTGGGCCGTGGTGTGAGACAGCAGCTAGGGATGGGCAACCTGGGCCCTCCCAACTCCACTAGGGTCCAACCCTGGGCCCAAAGAAATAATAATTCATGCACAGCCTATGAGATGGATGCTCTACACCGGCTCCCTCGTCTACTTCCTACCCTGGCTTCGGATTCTCTGTTGGCACCACTTTTCTGTCTCAGGGTCTCCCTCAGAACTCTCTCAGGCCTCTCTCCAGATAATCTTCCTCTAGCTGCTGCGGTTCATCATCTTCGGCTCCTGCAACTAAAAGGTGTGCAGCAGCTTGATTGTGGGGCTTATTTACAGCCTTTGGGAGCTTCCATGGCTTCTCTGCAGGAGGCTGCGACGCTCAACTGTTCTCCCTGTCCACCAAGACTGTGCAGAGCTCCTCCCTTTTGAAGTCTGCCCTCATAGTGAACAGTCCCAGCACTGGTGGGTGGGCATGGTCCAAAGCAACTCTTTATTCCTAGCTTTACTAGTGCAGTTCGTACCCCCACATCACAACAGCCCTGTTATTAATTGGTCTACCCTTTTATGAGGGAACTAGGAAGACACAAGAATGTTTCATAAGTGCATCTACCCAATTTTTCTGAAGATTAGTGGGGGGAAAAAAAAGAAAACCAACCCAATGAAGATGGATATTATTTGGAGTCTTTTAAAAATATAAATGGTCTGTGGCATGTTGAAAGTAAAACGTTCAACATGTTTTCATAAGAAGCAAGTAACAGAGTAAGTGAGGACATTGGAAGCTTAATTAGGTTTCTTATATGCAGTTTTGTGTTTCTGGGCCATAAATACATTTGACATTTTTGTTTTATGGAAACATCAGTATGTTTGTCCTCCGCATCTCTAGGCTTTTAATGCTTCCATTTAGTATAGAAAATCAAAAGGATGAGAGCGCTTTTCAGCCAGATGGAATTGAAAAATGTTCACATTAGTCAGAGACCCTTTATTTTCCCTCATCTATTGCTCTGAGTGCCTTAGTGGAGTATAAATGTGGGTAATGGAATGAAATAACATAAGCTAAATGTTACCTAGAGCTACCTTCTGTTGAGATCTAGTTGGCTGTGGGATAATCTCCTAAAAGCCATGGTAAACTGTATTGCTTGATTCATTTACAATTGGACTGGGCAAAGCAGAAGAACATATAGTGTAAGAGAAAATCCTGCATTTGCGTAGAAATGGACTTCAGGATTTATTTCACCTGTAATTGCTCTGATTCTTGTTTAGGCATTAATATTGCAGAGATCGGTATGTGGGCACAGTGGTCTGCTGACATAAAGCTCATTCCAGACTAGGGGGCTTAGAACCCACTCCTCAATTATTGCTGTTATGTCAGATAAAGGCCTCCTTTCCCCACAAAGTTCCCAGATCATTCATTTTTATTCCCACTCAGTTTCAATATTGGCAGAGACCCTTGTTTTCCTAATGGAATAATGGAGAGTCTTTGGCTATGTCTACACTTGCAAGTTAGGTCAACTTAAGGAGGCTTAAGTCGACCTAACTTAGTCCCTGTCCACACCAGGCTTTCATTAAGTTGACTTAAGAAGTTCCTTAAATCGACTTAATGAACGGTTAGGTCGACTTAATAAGAACCGCCGGTTAGGTCAACCTAACCCTTAGGTCGACTCTTTAGGTCGACGTAAGCACAGTGTGGACACTTAAGTCCACTTTATTAGGTTGGCCTAAGGGCAGTTAGACTGACTTACTAAGTCCCTGTTCAGGGGAAGCACTTTGTTAAATCGACCTAATAAGGTTGACTTTAGGTCGACTTAAAGTCAACCTAACTTTTTGTAGTGTAGACATAGCCCTTGAACCTTACTGTTGTTTAGTTCTGACAGTCCTTCACATTCTAAACTGAGATTCCTTCTACCTGTCTCTCTGTTTGCCCAGCTGGAAGTTAAAGATCTGGTGGCTCTTTTCAAAGACAGAATAGTAAGGATAATTATTTAACTGATATTCCCCTCAGAAGAACAGGTTCAAATAGCTAACCTTGCAAGGTGCCACTCAGCATACTTGGCCCAATCCAACAAATCATGTAAGGACTTGCTTAATTTCAAGCATGTGTCTAAAGGGAGTCCTCAGTGAGCTGTATGGAAGTGCATGATGGCTGTTGTGTTTGCTTATACAGTCACCACATTTTTAATAAGTCTCTAATACCCAAGGGCCATCTGTACAGTCTTTATTCAAGCAAAACCCTATTGAAGCATAAGTAAGAATGATAGGAATGTGCCAGATGATTGCAAAGTGCTTTAACCTTCAGGTGCTATGTTTGGCTTTGGCATAGAATGATAGAATCATGGAAAGTGGAAGGGACCATGAGAGGTCATTGAGTGTAGTCCCCTGCACTCATGGCAGGACCTGGTACCCTCTTAAACCATCCCTGACAGGTGCTTGTCTAACCTGCTCTTAAAAACTTCCAGTGCTAGAGATTTCACATTGCTGCTGCTGCTTCTAAATTAATATTTCTTCCTATGTCTTTACTCTCCACTCTAACAAATGGTGATGCATGCAGGAGCAGGACTTACTAGATGAAGAGGAAATGGTGAAAAATTCTCTTTGTACTTTAATGTGATGATACTTCCCAGGAATGATTTTGTCACATTTGTTGCTGAGAAAGAAACAAAAGAAACGTGCAAAGGCCAAAATGTTGACAAAGGGCTACAGCTACAGAAATTCAAAGGGCCAGATTGCATCTGTCATCTGGTCAGTATGCAAGGGATGACTGGCTCAAGAATCCTTTCCCATGTTGCTACATATGATCCATTCGTTGTAACACTACCCCGTTCTTGCATTCCTCTGCATATAAGAACTACTTCCTGTGATTGAGTCTCCTTGTCAGAAGCTGCCACTGTTCTGTTTAAAATGCGCTTTGCTCTGCCTGGGTCTCTAGAATTAGCTGTTCCTATAGTATATGGCACAAGCCAGTATCATGAGAAAGGGGAATGGACAGTTAGTGGGTGGATGAAATTTATTGTCTGATTCATCCATCCCCAATAATAAATTATTTCAGACTAATAAGAGGTTTCACATCAATGATTCCTCATCTGCTTTTTACCTAAGTGTGATACTGCAAGCTCTTCTTGTAGACGTTTTTCACAAAGAATCCTACTGATTTTAATAGGACCAGCTCAGTGAGTAAGGACTGCTTCTTGAGTAAGTGCTGGCAAGTTCAGGAGGCAACATGACTACAGAAATTTCCTGCAGACAGGAACCGGATAGGGGTGGTGAATATCTACAAACTAGAAGACAGCAAACTGTTGAAATTTCATTTTCACATTTATATGTGACCTTTTGTTCTTAAATCATAATCTGCCATTGCACATTATTAATCCATGCACATTACTCTTTAAAAGGTTGATGGTGTTGGGGTGCCTCTGTTAAGCAGAGGTTTATGAGAGAGGATGCTGTCTTCTAATGGAAATTTCTTTTTTCTCCCAGCTGGACAGGAAGAAAGATGACTGACAAAGTGATGAGAATTTTCTGCCTTGCTATACTAAAAGTATTCTCAGTGAAGGAAGACAATGTTTTTGACCTTTTATCTGACTTCTTTTCCTCTTTCCAACAGACTAATTATAGGCTTTTTGCCATTCAAAAATAAGTCAGGTTTTAGGACTACTTTATATGATAGATGAAATTAGATATTGATTTTATTTTAACCTTTTTATCACACCAATATTGTTTTAGATTTTATTTTCATTTATTAAGAATTTTAAGATTATCTCATACAAAACATAGCAACAAGAAATACAAAAGACAATGGCCAAGTGGAGCCTTAATTTAGCCTCCATCTTTGAATCTATCATAAATTATGACATTTTGTACCATTTAACTATTTGATGATGACCACAAATCACATAGTTAGATGTCACATGGCTGGATCCTACAAGGTACAGAGCACCTGGTGGACATAATGTGTTGCCCAGCTCCCACTGAGATCAATGGAAATTGCAAAAAACTTTTCAGCATTTTACAGGATTGAACCCTAAGTGCTGTAAAATGCATCCACAGTAGTTATCATCTGGAATAATTTGCAGGCACAAAAATGTGCTCACAAATTGGCTGCAGATTGCTCCTGGGAACTGAAAATCAGGCCCAGTCTCTCAATAGTAATCCATCTATTTAAATACAGTCAGAGAGAGAAGTCAGAGTGTCTTTGTCTCTCTAAAACATAAACACTTTGTTATAAGGTATATTTTAAATTGTGCAGTACGGTAAAGAGAGTTAACGGTGTAGAATAACACACAATTTTGATAGTTACATTGTCTAACAAAGGAAAAAAATAAAGTACAATGGTACAGATGGGTATTGACATGTATCAGTTGGTTATATATTCTTTCTGCAGAATTCAGATCAGAGTTCCCATTTTTATTTGGAAGATATCCTGAGCAGGATTTTACTTCACGACCACTAATAGTTAATAATAAACTAATTGCAGAAGAATTACGAACTGCACAAACAGTACACAGCAGGCAGAAAGCAAGCTCTAAACTCAAGAGGAGCAATCCCTCTTCTTCTGTACTTCGGGCAGGTCTACGCTGCTTATCCTTTTCGGTAGCAGTTGAACAGAGATATGCAAGTTACTTAAATTAACTTGCATATCTTGTTCGGCTTCCCTATTCCCAGCACTTCCACTGTGCTGAGTCAAAGGGAGGGGGCCTCCCTTTGACTCAGTGCTACCCAGTTGCTGGGGTGGTGTTCAGGGATCCAACTTCCTGATAGGCTGAGCAGGGGTTCACAGACCTGAGCAGTTGATCAGGAAGTTCAAACAGATGGCGGTGAATTTGCCGCTGTCAGCAAAGACAAGCCTGTAGACTCAAACCATCTCTTGCCTCTGATACAGGCATAATTTGCTCCTATACAGGCATAATTTGCATTTGCATATTAACTTTCCTAAACATGCTACGAAGTCAGATTTGATAGGCTAGCTACATTTTGTATAAGATGATTACAATAACATCATCATTTTAGAAATGGACCTGAACTGAATATCTGGAACTCCAGACCCTGAAGTTGGGGGACATTCAGATCTTGATTCTAATCCAAACTTCACAGAGTGGATCTTTCTCAATAAATACATGAAAAACTACATAGTGAAACCATTAGGGTTACTACACACATATCCATACTTGACACAAGAGCAAAGAAATGAAAATTTAAGCTCCCTTTTCACCATTATACCTGCACCCTTTTATTAGGTTATTTCTCCCATTCCTGCAACTCTAATAGTTATGTAAGCTTGGAATAGCAGTTGATTGTGTTGGAAGTGGTGGTTTGGCAAAGGTATGTTCAGAAGGGTGCTCAAAAGAGGGTGATGGAAGGGTGGCATCACTGATAATATTGCACTATGTGGTCTGTGGTGTCTGTCAGTTATGGTAATATGAAGGTGTGTGCATGTGGGTAGAGGAGTAGGGGGTATACATCTATTAGTAAGTGGTTTTAACTTTTCATTTCCTTGCCTTTTTGAGCCAAGAACTCAGGCTTTTGTGTGCCTGACTCAACCAACCAATCAGACTTATGCATGCACAGTGCCCCTCACCATCATCAACCAATCAGACTTGTTTATGACCAATGACCTTCTCTCACTCACATTTGGATGAGCCCTTCCCGCACTCAATCAGGTTGCTGTGTGTATCCAGTCTTACCACACAATCATTAAAATTTGTCTTTACCCTATACTGAACAACCAAACATGCCTGAATGCACTGTGCATAAATTTTCATTTATAATGTGAATAATGGCTTTAAAATAACCCTAAATCCAACATTTAAAGAAAACCAAACCAAACCAATCCCTACTGCCTGCCCCAGATCTACTCAGGACCCACCTCACTCCTTAGTTTTCTTACGCGGACAATATTTCTAAGTATCATTCAGAAATGAAAGATAGAACAGCCAAGAAAAAGAATCTCACTAGGGCCCCAATTTCTTTCCTTAGAATATGAATGGAAAGTGAACACAAAAAGTTGTGTACACATTAAAAGTAAACGTGTTAAAAAAATTAAACATATCTGTGGACTTTCTTTACAGCATTCACTTAGCTCTTAAATATCAAAAATGTATTCAAAGCATAAACCCTGTTCCTGCAAACATATACACGTGAGTAAATTTGTAAACATGAGCAGGCACATTAAATTCAGTGGGATTATGTGTGTGAATAAAGGTACTTATGTATGTGTATGTGCGGATACTGGCATATAAATATACATTATGGATAAAAGGGTGATCTGTATAAAAAATCCATTAAGAAAATCACTTTTACTTTCTGAATGAAGACTGTTCTCACTCTTAGAATTCAGGAATTACTCCCTATGTTCTTTCTTCTTCCTTCCTATATGATCATGTCGGTCTGCTAAAATCATTCTGATTGCAAAGAATTTGCCTTCAATATGAGTTCGATAAGTGCTTCTCTCCTTTTCGGGATATGTACCAGTTGCTTTGTTGTCTGCTTCCATTTTGTCATAAACCATCTCAGTGAGCTTGATAGCCTACATAATTATCAACCCCTTGAACATCTTTTGCTTATTTTTCTGGGGCTGTAATGACTAAAATTTTCCCTCTTGTAAAAACTAATCTACTGAAAATATCACTTCCTGTGAACATCAGCATACTTTTGTGGAGACAGATATAATTCATTTTACAATATCCTGAGCTACTGTGAATTTACTATTTTCCTTTCCCTCCCTCACATGTTGTCAGTGAATAAAGCATTTGCATTAGATGGCACACAAGTCACTGAACTCCTGTACACAAGACTTCGCTAGGGAAATGGATGGTCTGTGGTAACTGGACAGTGAATTATCCCCTCTATGTCACTTATTCACATCCAGCCCGGTAATTGAAAATAATTACTATCCGAAGGTGATTTGGTTGCTTATGTGGAATAGATTCTTCTAAGTAGGGGTATGCCTACACTTGCACCGTAGGTCGACTTAATGACGCTTAAGTCGACCTACAGAATGCTGCGCCCACACTGGGTGCTTATTAAGTCGATTTAAGAGCTTCTTTTAGTCGACTTAATAACTTCACCTCTGAAGGTCGACTTAAGGCTTAAGTTGACCTTATTAAGTTGATTTAAAGTCGACCTTAACAGACCCTGTAGTGTAGACATAGCCTAGGTGCCTACACATTGATAAGCACCAGCGATAAGTCCAACATTTGAACTGACAAAGTAGATGATCCCACGATCATCCCTCCCATCTTTTATTATTTAGTAGAAGGAATGTTGGTCCAGTACTTTGGGTCTTAGCTGGAGACTCAAGTTCAACTACCTGTTCCTGTGGAACCTCAAGCAAGTCAGTTTGCCTCTGTGTGCCTCAGTTCCCCATCTGTAAAATAGGGATAATAGCACTTCCCTGATTTCAGCCACAAACCAAAGTAAGCAGTACTATAACATGCAGATCAGCAGGAGAGTTGCTCCTCAGCTCAGCAGGAATTGAGATCCTGTGTGGGTCCACCCTTGTGGAGTTTAGGGGCTCTGAGGGACTTGCATATAGAGATTAGGATTGTTCATCAATAGCAATATACAATGCGAGATCTGACCTCAAGAAGACTGATGTCATTAGAACACCATAGAAGAATTATACCCTGGTAGAACAGTATGGCTGTATTATTTACGGTATAACTTGAGATCAGCGGGTGAAGCAAGAGTGGTGTTACATCTTTGTGATGTTATATCCTCAGCACTAAGGTAACAGAAATAAATAAGAGCAAATAAAAAAAATCAGGACAGCATTTTGATTGCATTACTTTATTGTGCCTTAACATTACTGTTTCTGCTTAATGCTTTCCTTTCAGCTGAATGCCTTAACACATGATGCTTGATACTTGTTTATCACACTACAGGAAACAAAAGAATCAGCATTATGTATATAAATTTAAATTGTTGTATATTCATGGTACATGATAGCTGATATTCAAATAAGGTCACCGAGTAGTTGGGAGAAGAAAATAGCAATATTATATCCATGAGTGATGTTCTACTCAAGGACACTAAAACATCTGTTAATCAAATGGAACAATGGGGCAGTGACTTCAAAGGCAATTGTGCCCAGGTAACAAGGGCTGCGTCTACACTGGTAAATTAAGTCGATTTAAGCTTGGTTTAAGTCGACTTAATTTGCCCTGTGTCTACACTACACTTTGCTTAAGTCGACTTAAGCAGCTTGCTTAAGTCGACTTAAGAAAATAAAGTCGACTTAATGAAAATTAAGTTGACTTTATTAAACCACCTTTTTGCTTGACCTAAGGCTTAATTCGACTTTTTAAACTCCAATTAAACCAGTGTAGCCCTGGGGTAGCCCTAAATCGAGTTAGGGCTACCCCAGGACTACACCACTGCCCTCCCTGCCGGGGGGGGGGCACAGGGGGAGCCTGGCATGCCCCCCAAAGGGCAGGGCAGAGCCCTGTGTGTGATGCTGTCTGGATTTAGGGAAGCATTTATGATATTATTTTCAATGGATATCTCATAAATGCTATAATCCACAGGAGCTATGTCATGTTTGGTATCAATAGAAAGGTAGTGATTTGCTGGGAATGATTATACAGTTTATGTCTAGGAATTCTATTTCAATTAGAAGTTAGGAATATGGTGTTCTATCTATACTTTAACTTATGTTATTTTATTGAAATGGCTGAGATAGGCGGGTGTGTCAAACCATTGTGTCCTTAATGTTTAGGAATTTTCCAGCTACAATGGGCCCAGGGAGTAAACTGATGAGCCATTAAGGACACAATGCTTGTATTGATACAACATTGATACAAACAAGAAAAATAACATAGGCATTGTACAATACAGAGCATATTAATATAATCAAATAGCTTCAATTTATAGCTGCTGTTAAAAAACCCCCCCCCGTCATATGGAAGATGTAGGTTAGGGCAGTGGTTTTCAAACTTAGAGTCAGGATTCAGTACTGGGTCGTGGCACCTCCTGCTGCTGCCAAAAGACTGGAGTGCATTGCTGAAAGATGTAATTGTTGGGTCATGGGCATACATGATGTTTTTCAACTGGATCCCAAGAAAAAAGTTGGAAAACACTGTATTGGGGTTCACGTTTGGGTCTTTCAGGGGGCTAGTTAGTCATGCTCAAAAATGTAAGAGGGAACTATAACTCTTCTTTTGGCTTGTATAAAGACATGTTTTTCTTACTGATTTCTAAATCCTCCCTGAAAATGCATGCTGAATTCATTGTTCATTGTCCTTCTTACATGTTAAGCTCTTGGCATAAGGGAGCACATTATACTTTATGTTTGTACACCATGGGTTATTGATCCAGATCACTGCTTCCAGTGGTTATAGTAATAATAAACAACAACAATAGAACAGATTTGGAGTCTCACTAGAATCTCTTGCATTTTTCTTTTATGGTGGCGGAAAGATGCTGTGACCAGAATTGTTGATGAGTCCCACAAAGGCATCTTTTGCATCATTGCAACATTTACTAACTGATCAACTCATTTTCCTCTTCCTACTTTCCTAT
>ML685833.1:1903228-2061176 GCA_007922175.1 Pelusios castaneus
GGACCACCCCCGTTCGCCACGAGTTCTCAAAGATAATGGCCAGCGGCTCTGCAATCACTTCCCCCAACTCCCTCAGCACCCTCGGATGCAGTTCATCCGGCCCCATGGACTTGTGCACATCCAATTTCATTAAGTGTTCCCTAACCTGACTTTCCATCACCGAGGGCCACTCTTCTCTCCAGTCCGCGTTACCCCGTGTAGTAGCCTGGGAGCTGGCCCGCCCTGTGAAGACTGAAGTAAAAAAAGCATTGAGTACTTCAGCCTTTTCCGCATCATCCTCCACGAGGATGCCTGCCCCATTCAGTAAGGGACCTACACCACCTCTGATCCTTTTCTTGTTGCTGATATACTTATAGAACCCCTTTCTGTTATCCTTCACATCTCTTGCTAGCTGCAACTCCAATTGTCCTTTGGCCTTTCTGATTTGATCCCTGCAGTCCCGAGCAATATCTTTATATGCCTCCCTTGTCATCTGTCCAAGCTTCCACTTCTTGTAAGCTTCCCTTTTATGTTTCAGCTCCCCGCAGAGTTCCCTGCTAAGCCACGCTGGTCGCCGTCCACATTTGCTGTTCTTTCTGCACATCGGAATGTTATCTTCCTGTGCCTTTAACAGGGGAGCACTAGCAGTGACAGCTACTTCAGTCATAAGGCTGGAGGAATTTCTCATAAACATCTCTGCTAGACTCCCCTCCCTCAACGTGGAATTCACTGTTCACCTAAATGATTAGAGCTGGGCTCAGGAAAAGATTTTAAGTTGCCATGTTGATTGCTTATTAGATTGGATTTTGCTGACACTGTATTTCCTGAAATAACCACTTATGCATTAGCAAATATGTCACCTGGAACATTGGCGTCTGAATCTAGTCACTGATCTGAGGTGAAAGCATCCTTATCACTTACTGCAGTGTGAATTTTTAGGGAAGAGATAAGAAGAATTAGGTTTTCACTATGCTCTTTACTGGCTTTCTTCCAGAACCACTTCTGCTCTGATCCCAGAAGAACATGCACAGTAGTAGTGCTTCTGCCTCTATAACAGAGGGTGTGGAGAACAACAAGGAGTTATATGTAGTGCTTTTTGTAAACAACACATGCCCCTCAGGATATCTTTGATACTAACACTGTGAGGGCCCGCAGTTCAATCAAAGGAAGTTCTTATGAGAGAAACCAAACAGGAAACAAGACAACGATAAAGATAGGGCTCCTTGGGGAAATGACAGGGAAACTATTGATTGGGGAAATGGTTAGCTTAGCTCCAGTTAGTCTGGCGACTTTTATTCTTCCCAGGTCAAAACCTAGGATCAAATGTGACTCTAAATCTCCAAGGTGCTGATGTCAGGGAGCAGGGCAAGTGAATTGTCAGCAGACAGGGATTGACGCCCAGACTGACAGACACACAAGGACTGCAGCAAGCAGGCTGGCTCTTTCAGCCTAGAGATGAGAAATGGCTGGATCTTTCTGAGCTATGGATAGAGAGAGTAAGCTGAGGTAAGGAAGTGTGCACACAGAAAAATGAACTAAACGTGACAGAGTCCTAAAAGATGAATGTCCTTTGACAATTAAATGCTACTTTGTTTTGAAGACTTTTTTTGAATCACTTTAGTCAACGCCCGTCACAAGTCCATGGAGAAAAAGAGCCAAACACAGCTGGGCCTTTCAGGTTAATATGGTAGTAAACATGGAGCCCAGAAATCCAGTCTAAGAGTATGTGCATGAGGGGCTTTCTGAAGAGAAGTGCACTCAAGAGAGATGAAAATGGACCCAAGGCATGGCTCACCCAGCACCCATGACAGATGGTAAGGCTACCTTGGTGAAGAACAGTGCCATTCTTGGACCAATCTGGGGTTACCCGAATACAGTGAAAGTTCTTTAAGAGCGTGGCTCATTAGACAAATGAAAGAAGTCAAGTTGGGTGACCAGATGCCACGTGTGAAATATCAGGACGGGGTAATAGGCATCTAGATAAGAGAAATCCCTGAATACTGGGACAGTTCCTCTAAAATTGGGATATTTGGTCACCTTAACTGCAAGACATCTCCCCTCCCCCAATCCCCATACTTAGAGCCCTGCAAATCCACAGATATCCGCTTCTTATCTGCGGATATCTGCATCCGCAGGTGCAAATGCGGATATCCGCAGACCCGTTGCTGTGGATTGCGGCTCAGGTATGGATACTATTTTTATCTGGTCATGGCTGTATGTGCAGAGAGCACCATTGCTCTGCCCAGAACATCTGACTGGTTACAGCTGCAGCCCTCACTGAATCCAGGGGCCAGTCCAGGCAGAGTAACAGTAGCTCCCCCTCCCACATCCCCCACTGCCAGCCACTCCCCGCAGCACCAAATAGCTGAGTGATCTCAGCAGCCCCTGTTTCACATGGCCAGCCCTGGCAGAATAAGGGTTGCTCGGATCTGGGCTAGCCAGGGCTCTGAACAGCATCGGGCTTTTACTGACTCATCCGGGTCCTGGGTCCCACCCCCCAGCTGTCCTTCAGTCTCTGACTCCAGACTGAGCGTCAGAGCCCAGCCCGTCAGAACTGATGTTCAGTTTCAATGGCCAGTCCCCACCTCCACTGATCAGCTGAGAAACTGCAGCAGCCCAGACTTCCCAGCTCAGCCCAGCCCAGCCCAGGCAGAATAACAGTTGCTCAGATGGGAGCCAGCGAAGGCTCTGAAAAACACTGGGAGCTGTTGGCAACTCTCTCCCCTCTCAGCTGTTTCTCGTGGTCCCTGAACCTAGCTCGCCAGAGCCCATGCACATCAGCTGATGATGGGCTGCTGCTTCCCCCCCTTTTCTGGCTGCCAGCTTCCCAATCTGATCGCTCAGCTGAATGAATTACCTTGCCCATGCTGAGCAGTTGAGTGACCTGATCTTTGCTCAGGTGGAATAGGTAGTAGGTGGAATAACTAGATGATCAGGGCCAGCAGGGCTCTGAACAAACAGTATTGGGAGCTGCTGGCTAGTGCCGCCCTCCCTGCCCCCTTCCTTGGGCTCTGTGTGAGGCAGCTGCTGCTCGCTAACAATTCAGGAACTGACAGGCAGCTGCCCCAGAAGAAAACACAGAGGTTGCACCAAGATCCTTAGGACTCTCTATCAGGTTTAAAATAAAAACAGTGTGTGCACATTTACTGAGCCCCTGCTTTTAAGTTGTTACATTACAGAGCACACACAGACAGGAACACAAAACAGAAGCACAGTGTAATGAGGAGGAGCTGAGCGGAGCGGAGCTGCTGCAAGGCGGGGGCGGGGCGGTTGCGGATACCCACAAAACATGGAGATGCAGATTGTGGATCGGATATGTGCTTACATGCTTTGGATATGGATCGGTTGCGGATCCACATTTTTGTATCCATGCAGGGCTCTACCCATACTTCAAAGACCAACAGCTCTCTGAAAGCAATGCATATAGTGGTGATTTTAAAATCGGTTTTATCAAAAACCCTTTTTGGAATAGACAGGATTAGCAAGTTTGCCTAGCCCTCACAAGGGCTATGTCTGCACTGGCAAGTTAGTTCGAATTAAGGAAACTTAATTCGAATTTACTAAAGCCATGGATACACTAGGCTTTCATTAGTTCGAATTAAGGGCTTCCTTAATTCGAACTAATAAATTCGAATAGGCTATTTGAACTAAGGGTTAATTCATACTAGTTAGTTCGAATTAACCAATGTGGCCATGTTAGTTCGAACTAATTGCTTAGTTCGAACTAACCAGACCATTGAATTCAATGCAATTCACTAATTCGAACTAAGCAAGTGCCATGAATGGCACTTGCTTAGTTCGAACTAAAGTTTTCTAGTTCTAATTAAGTTAATTCAAACTAACTAAAATTAGTTTGAATTAGTTAGTTCGAATTAACTAATTCAAACTAATTTTAGTAAGTGTAGACATAGCCAAGGAAAGTTAGGATGGGGCAAGTTTGCTGCCTGATTGGTGATAAACTTTCAGAAATGGCGAAAGTTAAGAACACAGGCTGCTTTATAGAGAGTCGCATGTATGACTTTATTACCTTATAGACCATATGGCAGATCCTCAGAGACATAACCCTCTGCTTCCTCTGTTATGATTCTAGTTCAGGCAAGCAGTGATTAAAGGTTTAGTCTGAAAAGGATGGCATGCTGAAAGGAAAATGTGCCTGGTGTGTATATATCAATGGCCTGGTCACCTCACACACAGACTTCAGTATGCCAGAGAATATTATTAAGAGGGTTGGCAGGCAGCATCCTGGAAAGCTAAGGATTTATTTTAGGCCCAGCAGAATTGTTGTTGGTGTCACAGACATTTATTAGTGTTTTATCAAATGACACTTAACATGTATCACACCAAAGCATGTCTGGTAGCAGATAACACAAAGAAATCCATACAGGTATGATAATGCTGTCTTTGTACACACAGCACAGTGGAGTTCTGGTTCCAGACAGATGCTCCTAGGTGCTATGGCAATACAAATGTATAATAATGCAGTCGCTACTCTGCTACTCCTTGGTCACTCTCCAGAGCCTCTGTTTGGTTAGTGGCTATGTCACAGGGCTTCTTTCTAGCCTCTACTTTGTCTTCTTTTAAGCTCAAAAGTTCTTCAATGTCATGAAAACTCAAAAACAAACAAGGAGTCCGGTGGCACTTTTAAAAACGAACAAATTTATTTATCGCATGAGCTTTCATGGGAGAAAATCCAACTTCAAGTGTCTGACAAAGTGAGATTTTCTCCCACAAAAGCTCATGCAATAAATAAATTTGTTTGTCTTTAAAAGTGCCACCAGACTCCTTGTTTGTTTTGCTGAACTAGACTAACACAGCTACTCCTTTGGAAATGGAAACTCCAAGAGGCAAAAGGAAGAAATATCATTAAAGTTACCTGTGGTGCCTTCAGAAAAGCCCTGTAAGTCACTAGACAGTGTATTGCCATTTGCAGTAAGAACTCTCCAAAGCATATAATAAAAACATTTTGAACAAACTTACGTATGTATTTTTTTCCCTTCAGAATTGGTACTTAATTGTTTGCAGGCATTTGCTTATCCAGCAAGTGAAGTAATCAACAAGAGAATGAATCTCCTTACTGCATGGTCAATTACCCTCTAGTTAAGAAGAAAAGTAGCTATGCACCACAGTAAGTTAATTAAAATTTTTGCTATTTAGAATTTCTCTAGCTTCTCAAATACTTTCATCACAGTCAAACAGCATAATTAGCTAATTAAAATTGAAACCAATTAAATCAGAGCCTGAGTTGTTTGAAATAGTCTCCCTAGGAAAACCGGTTTAGTATTAATAATATCATTTTTAAAAATGATTTGCATCACATTAAAATAAAGGTGTGACTTGCGTGAGTAATGGTAAGAAACTGGTCTTTGTTTCCCGACCTCAGTCACATGACATTGGTCAGAGGTCTAAAGCTCATATCACATGATCTGTCTCCACTGACTCTCGTGGCTAATGTTAGACTAAAATGTACTGATTTGCTGTAGTGTTTTGAGTTATATTTCATAGTTAATAATAATAAAAAAACATTTAAGTGTCACATAATCATTCTATAATAGCAGAAAACTTATTAATCTGAATTTTCTTAGGAGCCACTCCAATATTAAACTTCATTGTATCACTTCACTGCTCCAGTATACCCAGCAGGTGCAGCTTTACAGTATGCATAGTACATTATCTTCAGAATGTGGATCAGAGCTTTGATTTCAGGAGGTTTTAAGAGAGAAGCAATGAGATCTTGACAGCAGAGTGCTAATGTATAGTTTGCCAAAAGATCACATTCAGTGTGATATCACCAGTTTTGTAGACACTTGCCTTGTTTAACATCGCCCACAGAGAAAAGCCTAAATTTAAATTCTAAATAGTACTTACGAGCAGCTTATAAATTCAAACCTCCCACTCTAACACATTTTAAGGCAGGCTAATGCTTAGTTTCCTATGATGACAAACAAAATATCTGCACAGTTCCCCTTGGTCATAAAACACCAACTCTTTAGTCATGTGCTCAGACAGTTGCTCTGAAGTATAGTATAGTATAGGGATTTTTTGTGCTAGATATCATACAATAAGATTTGCAATTTAACTGATATCTCTCTGATTGGATCCTACATTAATGAAAATCATTTAAAAGATAAATTGACAGCTGTATGAGGGAACTGTGAAGCATACAATATTGCTCTGTAATTTTTTGTATACGGTATTTTTGTGTGGTTACTGTTAGGGATCTTTACTGTATGAATGCATTGGTTTAGATTAAGAGCAGCCTTCTGAAAAAAAAAAAAAAAAAAAAACAACAACCAGGAAGGCAAAACAATGATTTGAGATAAGACATAGCTCAACAAACTCTTTGGTGTTGAGAGACAACCCTGCCTTCTGGGCGCCAATCAAGTTGTACACCTTGTTTTGCCAAAGCTGAGAACAGATTGAAAGAACTATAAACAATGAAAAGGACTCTCTCTGTCAAGAGGTTGGTGGAGCTGCTGGGGAAGTGTTTCAGGAAGACCTACAGACAAATCTCTACAGGAAGGTTGGTAAGAAGCTACGTTCCCCTCGCAGGGCAGAAGAGTTTAGGTTAACTAAACAGCAAAAGGTCTGCATGTATGTCTAAAATACTTTTTCACTCATGTTTTATCTCAGCTGTTAAGACTGAACAATACTTTGGTTTAAGAAGGTTGTATGGTGACTATATTTCCACTGATCACAAGCTCATGAAGGTAATAGCTCCTAGAAGGACCCAGTCAGACTTTCTGGAGTAAGAACTCTTCATTCACAGGGTAACCAGTCTAAGAGTCAGTCTAAGAGTCAGAGAGTTGCATGATACCACATCAGGGGTGCGTCTACACTGGCAACGTCCTTAAGTCAACCTACACAAAGCCACGCTCACACTGGGATTTTATTAAGTCGACTTAAGCGCTTCCTTATGTCGGCTTAATAACACCACCTCTGAAGGTCGACTTAAGCCTTAAGTCGACTTTTTAAGTCGACTTAAAGCCAGTGTGAACGGCTATGTCTACTGTTAAGTCGACTTAACACGGTCAACTTAAGTCAACTTAAAGTGTAGCCACTCTGTTAAGTCGACTTAACTTTACAAGTGTAGACATAGCCCAGGAGAGGAAAAGGTATGAGACCTATAACCCGAGGTGTTCACTCAGAGAGATGAGAGGTGCAATTAACTTTGTAACTGTGACAAGAGCAAGAATCCAAATAATAAGCAAAAAGTGAAGAACTTCTTCAATTTGCTTTGGTATAGGAGTAGTTCATGAGTTCATCATGCTCATTATCACACTCATTTATTACCTTTTGCACTTTGCTGTACATTTGTTGTATGTCTCATTGTAAGCTCTTTGAATCAGTGGCCATCTTTTTGTTCTGCTTGCACAGTGCCTGACAAAAATGGAGCTCCAATCCATTATTGGAGTTTCTATACATTACCATAATACAAGTATTAAAAATAAATCTCAGCAATAGCAGTTTGTAGTAAACCTAACAGAAATGATCTAATCAGATTCAGTGGTTTTTGGCAGATTCCCCGCTTCCCCCATATATTCCATTTAATTTGTGGGTTGTATATATTTAAGGCAAATCAAAGAGATTTGTAAACATGATTTGGTAGAGGTGCTGTGTCAGATTTAATACAGGGATAAAAATAAACTTCCAGAAGTCTGACATTTTATAACTGTTGGCAATTTCTTGGCAACTTCTGACTCTTGATAGCTTATGGCATTATAATAATTGAAGCCAAAGAGCATCACCATTCTTGTCATTTCACATGAATGGTCTACTCCCATTTTTGTCAAACTACTTACATTTACTAGCTAGGCTATTTAGGGTGAGAAACATAGAAACTCATAATTGTCTCCCAGCAATCACATAGACACTGATCCTGTGAGAAAGAGTGGCTCAGTCTTAACAGGTTATTTCCACTCAATATTCCTGGGGCAGTTGAATTCACATTCAAAAGATTTTTTGAAAGAAGGCTCTTCTACTTGACAACAGACTGAGGCATTGATTCAGTATAGACACACACAACACATCTACTGCCACAAGCACTTCCTGAAGCACTTAGTTGTTCATTTGAGGTCTTGGGTATAAATAATGATTCATCCCAATCCTCCTTCAGAACATGAACAACATGGTATGCTTAATATCAGAGCTGGTTGGAAAATTTCTTAAGGGAAAAAAGTCTGAGATTCAGATGAATTATTTCAACAATTTTTCTTATCCAGACCATTTCTAATTAATAAACAATGTGTGTTACTAGTCATGCATTTGAAGATTAGTACATTTATTCTCTAAATAAAGGGATGACAGGTACGTCTTAGATTCTTCACAATTGTTTAAAGATTTTCTATCCCTCACTCCACTTTGGGAAACTTCATATAGTCTTCTTTGACCCTTTGAGTCACATGACATTTTCTTTTATTGCAAATAGTTTGGGAAAATGAATGCAAGTAGAATTCATCTCACTCAGTTACCCTTTACTATATTTGGCTTTTAAGGATGCAGTGCTGCGTATTCAACCCTACAATTTAACCTCTAAAGTAAATTCCCAATTTTGCAATAGTTGTAAAACTGCTCTCTGCTTCTAAAAAACCCAAAGAGCCTTTTAATTTTCAGACAACAGTAAATACTGCCTAGATTAATTGTTAAATTCTGCGGTGTGTGTGTAAGAAGTCTTATATGTATGCAATAGTCTGATTTAGCAACCCCTGAAACATAATCCATCCATTATAACTCTAAATTGACTTTAACCAATCTTCCAGCAATTTTATAATCTCTTAATCTGATTAAGTATCTTGACCTCTGAGTGTTGGAAGAAATGAAGGATAGTATCTTCATTGCATTGGCACAAAAAAGGTACTCTTCAAACACTTGGACTTCCACAGAAAATAAGAATCTTGAAATGACACTTTTGGCAGAAGCTTCTTTTGGTAGAAAAAACTTTATTTCAGGAATGACTGCAGTTTATCTGACCTCCTGATCTTACTCTTGTTTATTTATTTGTGTCTGTGTGCGCGCGCACGCTATTACTTTTTTCCAGTTCTGAAACTTCCCAGGTTGCTGAAATGTCAAGAAAATAATGGCAATATGCATTAGAAATTATTAGTAGATTGTACAGTTTTTATGATTTTTCCCTCCTCTCTTTTGATTTGAAACATAGAGCCTATGAGTCTCTTTCTCTCCCCCACTCTGTTCTTTTAAAATAATGGTTACAGGCCATTACTGGATTTAACATTCTACTTTGATAATAGTGAAGATTGCTCCCAGTCAATAGCTGCGACCAGAACTGCAATTTCTGTAAAAGTGTCTTTTCTAATGTATTTCATTAAGTTTTCACCACCTTTGAATAAATATAAATATTATTTAAGCCTACATGTGCTGTGAAAGTGCAATTCAATTCTTCTAACATTTCTATCCAGATCCCATAAGAAGAAACCTTCTAGCACTAGTTTTGACCGCAGTCTCAGAGATGAGATATAGGGTAAAGCTTAGAAGCCAGAGATAAACCTAATGTATATGCTCCTATTTTTAGATTCCCTTTAGTAAAGACTAAAGTAAATATAAGATACACATCTAAACCTAATTTATATGCTCCTATTTTTAGATTCCCTTTAGTAAAGATACTAAATGTGAAGATACACATCTAATCAAGTCCTTCACTTATATCTTGGGTCCCAGCTCCCTGATTTGTGAGGAACAATGGTTCCTCCTCCTCAAACTTTAATACAGCACAAGAAATGCATTCTTTTTTCTGTATGGAAAAATGCTCACTTCATATAACTTGAGCAGGAAAGCTGCTTTTTATTTCCATGGCAGCTGCAGGTGCTCAGCACCTGTAATCAGGCCATATAGTTAGGTGCCTTAATATTAGATTTGATTGAAAACAGTTTTCCATCAGTAAATGCCATTTCAATGGCTCAAAAACATTTTGTGGGAACTTGTTAGTTCTGCTGAAACTTGCTTGCCTGTGTTCCTGCCAGCCCATCTGGATCCTGGAGCTCCCCTACTCTGAGGAAGCCCACAGGGCAAGTTGCTGGACTGCACAGCTCTGCTGCTGTGCTAGACAGCCTGCTAGGAAGCCTGGGAAATGGTCTGATAAGGCTGAAACAAAATTTTGTTTTGACCCCCCCCCCCCAGATGAAATTTTGTAAAAGAAAAAAATAATCAAATTTCAGACTGTTCTGCAGAAAGAGAATTCTGGATTCAAACCAGCTCTACTGAAAACAGATTTAGGAACCTGATTTTTAGGCACTCATATTTTAAAATGTTGATTTCTATGACATGCTCACAGCTATGGAATAATCTCTGGCAGAGGCAGGAACTGAACACATCTCCAGATTCACAGACCCATGCAGTAATCACAAAAATGCTCTTCTTAATATGCTCAGGCACCGTCCGAAATAAACAGTGAAACAAAGGATCCCTATTGGACTGATAATGCAGAATTAATACAAATTAATAACACTTTTTTGTAACATGTAAGAGGAGTAAAAAATGGAAAGCTGAGTGACTGAACAGGTGAAATATAGTTCCTAGTGAGATTCAAAAGCCCATATACATATATAAAAATTAAGTTAAGAATCAAATACTTTTTAATCTCCAATACATATTGGTCACTATTTTTGAAGACCCCAATGTGTGACCTTCTAAATTCTCCTGTTAAGAAATATTCCCTTTTTAAAACATCCCCAATGAAAAAATTATTTTTGACAATATGCCCGTTGCTCTCTTAAATTATCAGCTCACAAGGATAACAAATGAGACATAAATGTGGAAGACTGATCTAGATCTAAAAGCTACGAATGGCACACAATGTCAACAAACCAGTAATATGTTAGTACAGTATGTATGAACTCTACCTGCTAAGTAAAATTGATTAAATCATGATTCTATCCCTGTAAAAAATCCTTCCATAACAGATCATTTCCTAGTTTCTCTAGAGAAGTGGTTTTCAAACTTTTTTCTCGGGACCCAGTTGAAAAAAATCATTTATGACTGCAATCCAACAATTACATCTTTCAGCAATGCATTCCAGTCTTTCAGCAGTGGCAGCAGCGGGTGCCACGACTCCATTCCTGAGGGTCTGCGACCCAGTAATGGGTCCTGACTCTAAGTTTGAAAACCACTGCTCTAGATCAGTGGTTCTCAACCACTGTGTCACCACACAATGGTAAGTGTGTCGTGGGGAGCCGGGGAGATGGATGGATTTGGCCTGGAGGGGGTGGACTGGTGTGTCCTGTAGGGTTGCAACACTTCTCCCTAACGTGCCAGTATTCCAAGGATAGTGTGAGCAAGATATATGATGCTCATTTGATTTGTTCCCCCAGTGTCCTCCTATTACAAGAAGTAACTGAAGTCACATTGGACAAATATTTGAGAAAATGTATTGCTATAGCTTTCTGGTCAGCCCAGGGTGATATTACCAGGCTTTGATGTCTGGTGCACCTCCTGCTCACAGAAAAGGACTCACTAACACATGCAAATAGAGAGACTAAGGATTGGTGTAAGATTGGACATCTTTTCCTGGATCACATCAAAGAAATGAGGTAAGATTATTTTAATATTTGGAATGGCATGTCACCTAGAAACTACTGTTCTTCATCTGAACCATTGCCATTCACCAAGTCAAAACACATCCTAAGCCCTCTTTCTGATGTTGATTGTGTAACCCCTTTGCCAGGCCAAGACAGCGGCGGCAAAGGGCTGGATTCTATATCTAGTGGTTCCCCAACAATGTTACAACACCACTCAGCTCGAGCCCCCACCCAGTCTCCTGGGAAATTACACACTACTCCCTGGGTGCCCTAGAAGGGCAAAATCTTCCCCTCTCGCAAGCACGAATCTGAGTGTAGCACATAAGACTTTTAATAAAGACAATATAGAGGCAATATCAAAAGCAGCACTGATTCGGATACAGTGCCATGCAAGATTCCCACAAAACCCAATAGACAAAACTTATTTCACCCCCAGTGTACATAGAGTGTGTCCTTCACTTCTTTATGACCCCTGTACTGACCATTGAAATGTTACCATCTATCTCTAAAGGGGGGGGAGGGGCCTCAGCCTTCCCCTCCAATTAACTTCTGCCACTTTGGGTCTGCTTACACCCACAAGCCACTCACATTGGCTGCTGGCCACACCCACCATCAGCTGGCTCCACCTGCCATCTGTTGGCAAGATGCTCATCTGCTTGACCTCAGTCAGCTTTTCAGTGATTTCAGCTCTTAGAGAAGTTCTCACTTCTCTGATGATTTCAACTCCCCATAAAAACAACAAAAGAAACTCCATAAGAAATCTTTAGATCTATCCTTTAACCATAGGCAGGGAGGAAGGTATTTGCCTAAAACACAGCTCCAGCAGAGCTAATGTTCACACCCCATCCCCACCTAGTTTTACAATGCTGAAAACTAGGCTTGCTCACTTTCCCAAGTTCTCTGTGGCTGATGGTGACTGTTCCATCAGCTTCTTAGTCAATAACAGGTATACAATCAAAAAGTAGCATATCATGAAAGAACAATATTTTATTTCCCCCTTCTGCTAAAACACCAGATTCAGAGGATTAGAACCAGCCACACACACCATCTCCCATCATGCCCAGCCCCTGGATGAAATTATGCTGAGTGTCATGCAAATACAAAGTCCAGGCAAATGAGTTGCCCCCTCCCTGCTTAGCTGCTCAGATTCTTAACCTTGCTTACAATTGCAACTGATGTTCAGAGAGATATAGTGGGTGAGATAATATCTTTTATTGCATCAGCCTGCCTGGTGAAAAAGGCAAGCTGTCGCACCTACTCACAGCTCTGAGAAAGGTAATCAGAGGCCAGGCCTACATTACAGATCTAGATTGGTTTTACTAGATTGCTCAGTGATGTGAAAAATCCACACTGATGAGTGATGTAGTTATACAGTCCTAACCCCTGTGGCGGGCATCAGTCTGCAGAAAGAAAAGAACTCCGGGAGGAGGGTCACCCTCTTCTGGAGGCAACCACTTCCAACTGTATGTCCGCACAGCCACTCGAACTCTTTTCCTTCAGGAAAGTGAGCCCTAGTGGGTAGAGTCCACAGAGCTGCCCTCTTGTGCAAGAGCAGCAAAGCTTAGTGGCCAGTGTCCTTGGTGAGAGTGCTCAATATCCCCAGTCTCAGGACATAGCACCTGATATCTTGGGTGGTTGCCACCCCTTGTGGGTTGGCACAGGGAGGGGTTAGGATACCTGGGCCCACCCTATTCCACTGAGCTCCAATCCAGGGCCCTGTGAAATCAATAGTTCAAGTTTCAGGTTCAGATCTCCAAATCAACAAACCTGTCCCCTGGGCCATTTCCTTTTCTTGATTCTGGCTCTGGCAGTTTCTCCATGGCTAAGTGGTGTTCTGTCTCTCTTGGTCTCTATAGTCAGCTGGGATCTGGCAGGGACATCCACGTGCTCATCCTCAATATGGAGCTCAAGTGGCAACTTGGCCAGAGCCTGCAACACGTCTGCTTTCTGCATCGGTCAGCCAAAAGTGAGCTGAGCTGCTTCCTTGTATACCTTGTCTCCACCTGCAGCGGGTCCAGCCAATGTGAGGAGATGTGGCCTTTTGGGCCTAAATTGATTGGTTAACCCTGCTGGGACAGCAGGAGGTTGGTATACCCCATCACACAACCCACATAGGATGCGTCTACACTTACAAGTTAGGTCGACTTAAGGAGGCTTAAGTCGACCTAAACTACTCCACGTCCACACTGGGCTTTCCTTAAGTCAACTTAAGCATTTCCTTAAGTTGACTTAAGGAAAAGTTAAGTTGACTTAATAACACCTCGATTTAGGTCGACTTAACGCTTAAGTCGACCTTATTAGGGTTGACTTAAGACAGTGTGGATGGGGATTATCGCCTAAATCCACTTTATTAAGTCGACAAAGTGTTAAGTTGACTTAATAAGGTTGAAAAGGGGCTATGTCTGCACTAGAAAAGTTAAGTTGACAACTTTTCTAGTGTAGACATAGCCATAGACAGCTCTATGTCAACGGGAGAGATACTGCCTTTTGGGAAGGTGTCACGCAGGGGAGAAGGTCTCAGGAGCATCTCCACGTAAAGTGAAATAGCAGCACACCTGCACTGGTACAGAAGCACCACTGTAGCTCTGGGCATGAAGGTAAGGCCAGAACATCACAGGTAAGTACAAAAGTAGAACAGAAAAGGAGCTAACACATGTTGCAAGAGATGGAGTCAGCCATTAACACCTATTCAGTCCCAGAACAAAGAAGGGTTAATGGGTTACAAATTTTTGTCCTGAGCCATAAATTCAGTGTCTTTATTAAGACCATGAATTTTCATGTCTAGCAGAGATGTGAATTGAAGCTCCTAGCCGTGGGATTTTGAAGGGTTGCTCATGTTTCCTTTGAGGATGAGAAGGCAGATGAGATACACTTTTGTGAAAAGTGATCACCCCCTGGCTGCAGGGCCGTCCCTGGGGGGGGCAAACGGGGCGATCGCCCCAGGCCCTGCTGTTACACAGGCCCCGTGGCCCCCCCCCCCACAGCCACACTCTTCCCTGCTCCGTGGGCCGGGAGCAACCACCCCCAGGGTGGAGCAGGTGGCCGGGGCCCGCCTCTGCTACAGCGACCTCGGGTCCCCGGCTGGGGCACCATCCGCAGCAGCCTGGGGTCCTGGCTGTGGCCGGCTCCCTCCACCAGCAGCCCCTGCTTCCGGGGCTGGGTCCAGAGCCGGCTCCCCACCAGCGGCCTCAGCTGGCTCCCTGGGGGGGTAGAGCTGCCCGCCTGCCCTCCAGCACGGGGAGGGGGGCAGGGCCCCATCTAGGCCAGTTGGCCCTGGGCCCTGCTCTCCAGATGGGACAGCGCTGCCTGGCTGATAGGGTATATTTGTCTCTTATCCTTTTCCCATGTGAGGTCATTTGAGAGTGTAGTGACTGCTTTCTTGCATTCTCATAGTTACTAATGAGGTATCTATCTAGTGCACTGGATGAAGTACCCCATGTGTTGTGATAGACATGTGTAGGACCGATGGATCCTGAAAGGTGTGTGGTGGGGTATTAATCATCATAGCAGCAGAGATATGTCCACAGGTTTTACATCTGTTGTTATGGCAAGGGCTAGTGCTACTTTGAGCTGGTGGGTCCTGCTCTGTGGGGATTTGCTTCTCATAATGAAATTGGTGAGGTTGCAGGGTTGTCTGAAGCCCAGAAGAGGGAGCTTGGGGAAGATTTCTTTCAGGATATCTTCTCCATGAAGTATGAATTTTAATGATATTATGCTCTTGAAAGAACTCATACAGAAAATAGATTAAATTAAAAAATACCGTGCCATACATGGACAAACCCATTTCAGAAAATGATCACTTCATATCTGACCTCGGTCCTCATCCTCAAAGGAAACCTGCACAACACTTTCAAAAGATGAACCTGGGAACTTAAATTCATCTTTGCTAAATACTAAAAATTCATGGACTTAATAAAGACACTGGATTTATGGCTCATTACAACAGTTTGTAACTAACTGACTCTCACTCACTCTCTCTTTGTCCTGTGACTAGAGTGTTACCCTTCAAGGTGAAGTGGACAATTACCTCACACCATGCGTTACGTCCTTATCTGTTCCATGCTTGCATTTACGTGTGGTATTCAAAGTCTGTTTCCCAGAGTGAAGAAAAGTTCTGAGAAACCTCACAAATGTTTCTCTTTCACCAGCAGATGATACAGTAAAATATATTACCTCATCTACTTTGTCCCTCTTACGAACGCTGAATGCAACCAACCAACCAACCTGGACCTTTTGAAATTTGGGGAACCTGAGAGTCAGATCTGGTTCTGAATTTTCCTGTTTGTAGTTTCTCAATCATTGGAAGACACAGTACGGGCAGCCAGAGTTTCGCTGTAGTAAACAACCACAATGCATATGAAACAAAGATCTAAATCTAAATCTTTTCTGGCTCCTTAATATCATCTAGCTGCTTACAACAGGGCTTCAGCACCTGTGACTTGAGGTGTGTTACTTTGAAACACAGCTTCATCTGAGTGAGGATAGAGACACCACTCCTAGTTAAAAGTATTTGGTTGACTAAGTGACCGTTGGCTGAGGGTGAAAAGTGCCAGAGAAAGGAAAGGATAATCTGGCTTCCCCTTTTCACATGTTTACCAAATACATTCTATTTCTGAGCCATGTTCCTGCTGGGTTATTTCTATAATGTTGATCCCAAACCTATCCCTGTGAAATATTGCAACCTAATGCAAACACTTTTATGGTGAAACTGCAGAGACTTTTGTCAGTTTTACTTGAAATGCTAACTTCTGAAGGAGGGAGGGATTGCTTCCACCTACTTCTGACTTGCTAAATGCGCTATTATAGTGCTCATATAGCATCCATTTGGAAATACATTAGGGTTTGCTCTCTGTGTAGAAAAGGATTCGAATCTAATTTCAATATGGATCAGCTGATTTCTTCTCTGTTTTATGGGGGAAATTGCACACAAACAAGCATGGGACATACAAGCAAACCTATGAGCATTCCTATTCCCTTTCCGTCACCTGTCTAGTTGGTACTTTATATTACAACAGAATCCAGCCATTTAGGATTACATGCATATGGGTATTGATATACAGAGAATGGGAGATATAGCTATATGCAGCCTGAGGTTATTGTATAACCCAGAACTATAGCTCCCCGTGGTTCCCAGAAAGGAAGAAAAGATGCTGCATTAACAAATGCACCCTGTGGTTACCAGAAACGGTGGTGCACTGCAAATCCCCACTACACCTGGGGCTTTGAGCTCAGGCCACAAAGGGGTAGGTCTACACTGCAATGAAACCCCATGCTTGAGCCTGGGCTCAAGCCTAACTCCCTTCCCTGTGTCTACCCTGCAGTTGTGCTACCCAGGGCTCAAGCTTAGGTTCGCAGGACTCTGTAGGGCTGAAGGGTCCAAGATTGATCAAGCTGGAAGCCAAGGTCACAACCCGATTGCTTTGCAGTGTAACAACAACCTTGCTTGACTCAGGTCCGGGGAGCATCCAGAAGTACCCCACAATTCCACTGGACAACTTCCTTAGCCCTCTCTATCCCAATAATCTACAATCCACTCTATTGAAAAAAGAATCCCCACCCCCTAACTCTTGGCAAACAGCAGCAGATCAGGTCAGCATTAACCCATTTTGATCTGGTCACTGTTCTGTAAGTACTCTGTCAGATGCCCTCCTGGGTTTGCAATGGAGAATGGCTCCCTCAAGCCTTTAGTGAAGTGAGCTGCTTTCTGGTAATGTGTAGGGTAGGCAGTAAAGTTTTCCCACCATGCACCACATTCCTAGGGTTAGAGTAGTCACATTTTGAGGCGGGGGGGGAGGAAGGGGAAGAGTGAGCACTGACAGAAAATTCTTAACCTTGGGTTAAAACAAAATGTACACGTTCAAGCCAAGGGTTCAAGCCGATTTGAGTCCCACTAACCCTGTTTATTACCCCGCAGTGCAGATGTACCCAAGTAGGTGGAGCTAGCTTCACAGGAGAGTGCTTTGAAAATAAAGGTATGCAGATCTCATGTCCTGAACTGCTCAGATGCATGTTAATAAAGCACTACCGCCAGGCAACCTATACTTCTGTGGAGCTCTGGCTGTAAACCTGTCTACTTCTCACTGCAACTAGCCCTGATAGAGAATTGATACTGCTGTCTCCTTGTCAGAATATAATGATAGCCTTCTGGGCTGTAGTGGGTAAACCAAGCTTGTGATGTTTCAATAGACTTTTGCCCTGGTGCATTGGTAAAGCTTGGCTACAGCCCAGTTTGGGGCCTGAGTGGAACAGATGCAACTGCAATTCAGTGGATTTCTAGTAATTCTGTCTCTTTGTTCAGAATATTAACTTGAAACAAGAATTAGATTTTTATCTATATCAAGTTGCACAGACAACTGATTCTTGGTTTTCTGGCAATTCCAAAATACAAAATAAAGATACATAGTATTGGGTTAAACAAAACATTTTGTTTAGCTATTGAGTTTCTTTAAGTTTTAATGTTTTAAAAACAAATCTGAAAGCCTTCTAACTGAAAAGATACTTAAAATCCAAATGTTCCATTCAGAAAAAGTCAATATGAAACATTTTGATTATTTTTCTGTTTTCAACCAAAACAAATTGAGGCAATTGAAACATTTTGTGAGCTTAGGCTAAATATGCCTTTCCCCTTCCCTCCATCAGAAAACAGTTTGGTTCCAAATGTTTTGCCCAGCTCTATATCACAATAATATCACAGAGAAGATTTCCATGGTATTGTGCAGTGGAGGGTTGTGGCAGGTCAAAAAGAGGGACTGTATGTGTTTCAGGCTCTGAGGCAGGACCAAGCAGCTCAGAGAGTTGCAAACTTCTCCTTTCATTTCAACCATGGTACCACAGAGTGCGTCTACACTTGTAAATTAAGTCGACTTAAGCTTGCTGCTTAAGCTTGCAAGCTGCTTAAGTCGACTTAAGGAAAATAATGAATAAAATAAAATAATGAAAATTAAGTCGATTTTATTAAACCTACTTTTAGTTCGACTTTAGGCTTAAGTCGACTTTTTAAAGGCGACTTAAGCCAGTGTAGACCTGGAGTAGCCCTAAATCGACTTAGAGCTACTCCAGGACTCCCTCACTGCCCTCCCTGCCGTGGGGGGGGCCCACAGGGGGAGCCTGGCATGCCCACCCTGCCTCCATGCCCTGCCAGGGTCCCTGTCCCCCTTTGCCCCATTGTACCCTGGTACAATGGGGCAAAGGCTGAGCCCCCTAGCACTGGGCACAAGCCCCTACGAGTCAACCTAGGCCCCAGTGTGTACACTCTAGGTCAACTTTGTAAGTTCCCCCCTAAGTCAACTTTAAATTTAAGTGTGGACATGCTAAGTCGACTTAGCTAAAGTCGACTTAAAATTACAAGCGTAGACATAGCCACAGACTCCATGATTCCATGGCTGTGGAAGATGCCATTTTTCAAAGACCCCACGTAATTCAGTGTTTTTGCTGTTCAGTTCAAGAGTTTGCCTCATTCAGATGCTAACTATTTGTTTTCTGTCTCCCTGCCCTGCAGTGACCTGATTTCGGCTTCTCTTGCTCTTTAGCTTTCACCACAGGCATAGCGAATGGGATCAACGGGTCTTTTGTCTGCACTGTTCTATGGACCCAAGTGCAGGGGAGGTAGGGCCTAGCTTGCTGATAGGGAATAGGGGCAAGCAAAATGGTAAGCTGGTGAACTGGGTTTCCAGAAAAACAGCGGAGTGCAGCCAACGCCATGGGGAAGCACTTTCCTGACACCTTTGAGAAGAAGGGGGGCTGGATCTTGGCTACTTGGTAATTTCAAGGAAGCTGAGTGCTAGCAACACCTCAGAAATCATCATCAGTGCCATTTACATCAATGAATATTTTAAGCTACGAACTAAAGTCTGTGGGGGAGGAAGAGAGATGGGAATAAAGGGTATTTCATGTAGGTAAAGCACATGAATATTGCAAAAAAAAATTGGGGGTGGGGGTGTGCCATGAAATGTGGTCCCATACTGTCACATGACAGCGCAAGCAACAACACCATCAATGGGATGATAACATCCAAGTCTGGTTGAGACAGATAAAAGGGACTGTGGTACCCAGAATCAATGACAAGTAAAAATATCCATTGCACTTGGGGTCTTCCACTTGGGGCCATCAACACACTAGGCAAACAGTATTCAATTCAGCCTCAGAACAGCCCTGTGAGGTAAATACTCCACGTATCATTTTACTGATGGGGAAAATGAGGCAGAGAGAGGTTACAGTGGCTGAGTCAGCATTAAAACCTAAGAATTCCCCATCCTGCATCTTTCCAAGTCACATTCTGCACCATGTTCACTCCCACGTATTCCAATCCTTGTCTCTGCTTCTAGTCCCATTTTCATTAATTGGATGGTACTCAGAGTACATGGAAAGACCCAATGGCCACCCCAAGGACATTACAAGACACATTTTAGACATGCAATCGTTGCAAAGGTGACAAGGAGCTGGGACAGATAGTGGTGAGGAAGGAAGAAGAATGATGCAGCAGCATTACGTGATTTCTTGGCTGAAGGCATGTGCCCTCTTGGTGGTGCTACTCCAAACCTCCCCCCCCCCCCCTGCTGTATCTAACATAAAGAAAGATGGAACTGATCCATGAAGCAATGTGGCCTAATGGATAGAGCACTGGACTGGAATCTGAATTCTATTCCTGCCTCTTGAGATAATTTGATGACTGACTTAGGTTAAGACACATTACTTCCTCTTTGACTCAGTTTCCCAATCTTCCTAATGATCCTTCCTTCATAAAGCTTTTTGAGCTCTGTGGGTGAAAAGCACAGTACAAGAATCAGGCATGATTACTATTAATTCTAGATAAAGATGAATAAAATATAAAACTGTCCAAGGGGTTTATTTAGAAGCCTACTCCTGCTCTACTGGATGATGATTTTAATCCTTATCATCTGATTCTTTCCTTGCACCTGCTGTGCGGCTGCTGTCCATTAACATTCTGTTGGAATCAATGGACAGTTAGGGCTTACATGGTACATTCTAAATCAGTAATCTAATTAGTAGTCTGTTTGCAAACACTAGAAAAGCAGGACAGTGAGGGAAGCTTTTCGTAATCTCTCCCCACAATCCAACTGTAGCACTCAAGGAAATGCACTAATTGAATGCAAAGGTCAGTTGGTCAAACCAGACATGAAACAAATGGAGAGTAAATATTTTGATGTAGCTCAGATTTCAGTAGGCATAGCTAGCCTTGACCCGAGACACAAAACATACACCCATCATCATCAAACATTAATAGATGCGAACTGGACTGTGAAGGAAATACAATTTACTTGCTATTGTCTTTTTTTTTATGAAACCTACACTTGTCAAAGCCCAGCCAGCTTCATAAATTAATGTATGGTCCTTTCAGCTCATAAAAGTTTCTTAGTAAACAGTTATGAGAACTGATTTAATTAAGACTTTTTTTATTTTTGATTATAGGTTGATTTTTATTGGAGTGCTTGGGGAGTTAAATACACAGCATCTGAAAACAAGAACCGAGGTGTACAGCATGAAAAGAGCCAAAACAAGTCGGCACAGCCATGCAGAGAGTCTGTAAGTCGAGCGTTTATCAATGCCTTACTCACACCCTCACCAATTCATCTGTTTGTTCCTCCTCTCTCTAGGCCCAAGCAGCATAGAGCATACAGAACTTCCCGGATCACTGAATCAGAAAGCTCTGTTTGGCTGATTTTATGTGATGTCCTTGGGGCTCTGCAAGGATAGTAATGGTTGTGAAGCACATCACCACTGCCTGTTCTTAACGGGAAGTAAGTCTGAGCCTGCTGTTGATCAGCTCCCTGAAACCACCCACCTCTGGCAGCATACACGCTTATGGGCATCATACAGGCACACACTTACAGGCAGCATTCACATCTTACCAGCCTTGCTTTCTCTGTACAGGTAGCACGAGACACAACCCCTCAGATACTCAGAATGTTTCCTGCAGCGTCGCCTCTTATCCACTGACCATTCACAGAATTAACAGAACTGTTGTTCCCAAAGGAACAAAACATACCAGCTTGTAAGATTCAGCTCAGGACCTCAATGAAGTGCTCTAGTGCCAAGTATAGTGAAAAGAGGAATAAGTTTATTATCAAAGAATGGAGATTTAAGTAGTAGTGAATAATATTGGAAACAAATGATTATGTATAAAAACAAATTCACAATAGACTTTCTAGAGACTATATTTAACCAACATATTAACTTCTTGTCTAAAGAAGCTTTATCTCACCCAAAGTTTTCTTCAGTATTTTCAACCAAGCCTGATTGCTTAATGGAACCCGGAAGAGTGAATGGACAGCAGTGAATTTGCTGCCATCAGCGTAGACAAGGCCTCGGTCTCAGTCAGTCAAGATGTGCTCGATCAATCTGGAGTTCGACTCAGTAACGCCAGCCCCGTAAGAAGAGTAGTGCTGAAGTCAAACAGATGGCATTTCTGTTTGACTTAGCACAGTGTGGACAGGGAGGCAAGTGGGAGTTACTAAGTCGAAGGGAGATATGCAAGGTATTTTACGTACATTGCGTATCTCCCTTTGACTGCCACCGTATTTCTCGCAACACGCCTGCTGTTTTTCTCTTCCTGTTAAATTCTTTCTGAAGTTCCGACAATCCTTTATCTGCCTGCAGTTCAGACTGATGATAGGAAGCCCACTGTGAATGAGACAATCCTTAATTTACTTGTAAACAGATAGGAGGCAGTACTCCTATTTTACACCCTGGCTGGTGACCAGACCTTGATACAGATGAAGGCCTGGTCTACACTGGGAATTTACTATGGTCTAACTACATCTCTTAGAGGTGTGAAAAATCTACACCCCTGAAAGATGCAGTTATACTGACTTAACTCCTGGTGTAAACTAGCTCTAGCTCCATGGGAGAACTCTCCTATTGACCTAATGGCCACCTCTGGGGGAAGTGGACTTTTGCTGTTTAAACAGGGCCTTCGGTTGGCTTAACTGTGTTGCTCAGGGGCATGGACCAATCTAATTTTCCAGTGTAGACCAGGCCTCACTCTGCTATTATATGTGATATTCCAGAATTATATTCATTATATTACAGTAGAAGAGGGGAACAGTGAAGAAAATGATTCACAAATATAAGCTCAAATGGAGAATCCTTTCAGATTCACTTTTTCAGAGCTTGATGTTTCCTCAGATAAGTGAATTTGAGTTAAAATATTTCCTGAAAATCATTTTCAAATTGCACAGCCAACCAATAAGAGTGTGAATTTGGATCAAATAAGCTACTTCAAACTCACAAGGGCAGTTTCAGTCAGGAAGCAGAACAATGAAGTGGGACTTCGCCCACGAAAGCTCATGCAATAAATACATTTGTTACTCTTTAAAAGTGCCACAAGACTTCTTTTTTGTTTTGCTGAACTGAACTAATATGGCTACCCCTTTAGAACTTGTCAATAGTGTGTGGCTTTGGCTAATCAATCAATGTGAGAATTTCACATGACGCCTCTCTCTCACCAACCCCACAGGAGATCTATCAAGAGTACCCCAACTGGAGGTTGCATACTTTATCTTTCATATTTATTTTTTCCAGCTTGCTTTATAGAAACATCACACATAAGGAATATGACATTCTAATATTTGATAGCTTACTGGCTGACTCATCTGTATTATGTATGTAAATCCCAGTTTACTGGGATTAATATTGGCTCTTATATCGTAAATCCTGTGTACATTAGCTAGTTATTACATTTCATTTTATGTCAACCAGTGCTAAGAAAGAAAAGAAACCTTATTGCCCCTGTGAAAAAATGAAGGTTTAAAACTTATTATCTGAATGGCACATTCTAGCTCCTAAAAACCCCCAAATCCTTAATCTAGTTGAAAAAGTGACATCAAAGCCGAACTTCTAGGAATTGCCTTTGCAAATTCAAGGAAATTGTTAAAGATGGTTACTTCACTTTATTATGGATGGTCTCTGTATTTATTGAATTAAAGAGAGCTCTCATTTGATACTTTAGAAATTAAGTACTAACCTTCAGTAAACTCCATCTAATCTAAATGAATAAACAGAGCCAGAGATGAATTGAAAAAGTCTTTCTGAGTGCTAGCTGGAGTTTAACCTATACATCTTGCAGTCATTAAGGATTGATGAATTCAGCTAATAACTTGAAAGGACTTTGTCAAGGTTAATAGACTTAAAAACTGTCCTTGATTTGACTGTGCCTCCAGTATAGAAGTGTCCTTTGGGGGACTGGATTGTCCAAAAGGATGGGACTGACTAAGTTTGGATTTCTGCTAGTTGAGTCATAGACAAAGGTGACTAAATTGAAATAAAATTGATTCAAGAATATTTTTGCATATTAAAGCAGGGTTATATTCCTTGTTGTTTACAATTATTCAGATGACCACCAAGGGTTTAACTGATCGCCATATTTGGGGTTGGGAAGGAATTTTCCCCCAGGGCTGATTGGCCTGGGCTCTGGGGGGTTTTCACCTTCCTCTGTAGCACGGGGCATGGTTCATCTACCGGTGAATTCTCTGTATCTTAAAGTCCTTAAATCATGATTTAAGGAGGTAAATAACTCAGTCAAAGGTTGGTGGCCTATTGCTGAAGTGGATGGATGAGGTCTTGAGGCCTGCATTTTGCAGGAGGTCAGACGAGATGATTGTACTAGTCCCTTCTGACCTTAAAGTCTATGAGTCTATAATAAAACTTCCACGCCTTCCAAAAGTGTCGTGAACATTAGAACAGAGGATGAGTCCTCCAAAAATATGTTATTCTGCATTTTACAAGCTTTCCGTTATCTAGTCAGGAAGCAGAAACAATGCCGTATGACCAATCACATGACACAAATGCTTTCCAAATTTCTGAAGCACGCTGTTCATGAGCAACTAGCAACCTGAAAATCTTTCGAAATATTAGGGGAATAATGAAGGCAGAGGAAGTCAGTTGGGTTGCAGATCAAGGATAGAGCTAATTTAATATCAAATAGCATTTGTTTGAGAGGCCCTGGCCAAGGAATCTGACTAGCGGACCAAACTCAGTAACAAATTCTGAGCCCACCCCAATTATGTCACATATTGTCAAGTTCCCACTGACCTATTTCAGTTGCCAGCTACCGGCTTTCCACCTGACTGATGATGACGCCATTAAATAGCTGGGCCCACTGCACATCTGCTAGTGATGATCAGAGGCAGTGCGGCCTGGGGAATATGACACTTGACCAGGACTCAGTTCTCTACTTTTGACTTTGCCATTGGCCTGCTGGGTGACTTTGAACAAATCGCTTTACTGTCCCGTGTCTCAGTTTCCCCATCTGTTAACGGGGTAATGATAGTGACCTCATTTGTCAAGTGCTTTGATATCTATGGATGCAAAGTAGTATATTAAAAGGGTTTTTTTTTTTTAAAAAATATTGAAATAGCCACCTACAGAGATTGGGATTGAGAGCAATTTGAAAAAGATATGTGATTTTGACTATTTTTGTGAGTGTGGTGGTCACAACTGAACAAACTCCACTGGGACATGCAAAGAGGAATTGTTGGGATGCCAGTGACTGAAAAGTTTTAGATTTTTCAAATTTCTCAATCTATTTATTTAGCTGTGTAATGATCACAAAATGAATTCACATTTGTAAAGCTTCATTCTCAAAATTCAATTGAAATGTTTGTTTAGTTAACGGGAAACCCATGATACATATTAGGAATAAAGGAAGACCAAAAAGCTGGGTACAAGAAAGTGCCCTGCATATGTGTGTATATTGTACACACCCACCCACCCTAATTGTCAAGTCTGTTCTGACTGCTTTTCAAGAATATGCACAATTTTCAGGAAATCTCTGCTCCCCCCACTTTAAACATGAGAAAAACACTTTCTCTCTCACTGTCACTGTCACTGTCACTGTCACTGTCACTGTCTCTCACACACACAGTGTAACTTGGATTTGGTAAGCATCTGACTTCAGGCATCTAAGGGTGCATCTACATTTACAAATTAAGTCGATTTAAGCTTGCTTAAATTGACTTAATTTAATCTGGGTCCACACTATATTTTACTTAAATCGACTTAAGCAACAGCTTAAGTCAATTTAAGGAAAATTAAAGTCGACTTTATTAAACCTCCTTTTAAGTCGACTTTGCTGGCTAAGTCGACTTTATTAAATCAACTTAGCCAGTGTGGACGCAGAGTAGCCCTAAGTCAACTTTAAATCGACTTAAAGGGCTTCAGGGCTCCCCCACTGCCCTCCCTGCCTGGGTGGCTTGCACAGGCAGAGCCTGGCATGCACCCCCACAGGGCAGGACAGAGCCCTGCCCACCCTGCTCCTATGCCCTGCCAGTGTCCCTGTCCGGCTCAGTCCCCATTGTACCCAGGTTCAGTGTGGACGCTCTAAGTTGATTTGGCAGGGTCCCCTTTAAGTCGACTTAATTTTTTGAGTGTGGACATGCTAAATTGACTTAAATTAACAAGTGTTGACATAGCCTTAGAAAATTGCTTATAGAAAGTAGTGAAAGGTCGGGGGCCCCCTGGAAGATGGCTTGCTCCTGCTGGGTGGATGGCTTATACTTCTGAGGTGTGGCACTCTCTTTAGCTATGTATGTGTTAAGGGGAAGGTATATTTAGCAACAACCAAGCATAAACCAGCTCTAGACCTATGCTGCAAGTTCTTATAGCATATAGGGAAATTTCTTTTATCCTTATGAGATGTTGTAATTCTGTATAAATGAGCTTTAATAGGTATATAGCCAATCCTTTGCATAAGCATTGATTCTCTCTCATGCTGTGACAGAACCGTCATTATACTTTTGGATTGATCAAGTAGTCTCATTAAAATTATTTTAGTTGCATCAATTTGGAACTCAGATTATCTAAAGATAACTCTGGCTATCTTGAAGTATACTGTAGTCAGGTGTTACGCAAACTGCAACTTGCACGTAAACACAGAAGAGAATTGTTCCATTCAGTGACAGCTGAGACATTCATTCTGCTTAGCCAGATTATCTTTTTCTTGGCCTCTAAATACATTCGACTAATCATCATCTGGGACAACCTCCGAATCGTCACATAGATTAAAGTATTAACCCTGCATGCGCATGAACTGTGCAGCTGAAATTCATAGTGATCCTGGCAAGGTCTTTTGTTTTTTTATGTATGGTATTCATTTATTTAGATTCACTCTGTGACTATTTTCCTCTGATCAGTGCTCTGAGGTATTGCCATTGATGTTATTTGTGAAACATTTAGTACGTTTTTTTTTTAAATGGAAAGGCATCGAGAAAATCGTAAATCAGTAAAGTTAATAAAGACTTTAGAACTTAAAAAAAAAAGAGAAAAGAAAAGACTAGACCAGCAGGAAATTTAGTGAAAGGTAGCAAAGGGAGGTAAAAGCCAAGGACATGCACCCTGGTTAGGAAGAGGCCCCACCTTGTTTTTCGGATTTAGCGACCCTGAGGCACTAGAGAAGCCGTTCCTGTTTAAGCATCTGGGATTCCCATCAGGGCTTTTGAATGTGCAAGATGATTGTGCTTGGCTCTCTTCCAGGGTAACCCACGTTCACATTTTATTCCCTACTCCCACCTGGTCACCAAGAGTCACAGGTGTTTACTTACACCCATTTTGAAAATGTCTTGCACAGTCAGAGGAGGCAAAACAATCCCTTTCAGGTGCTTTAACTGTCAATTTCTCCTGCACAAAAGCTTTTGAAAATTCTGCTTCCTATTTCCCAAATGCTCCCTGTCTGGACTTTCCCACAGAGAGATTCTTCCACAAACAATTCCTAACTAAATCAGTAGGCATATTTTAGGTGTAGCTATTGGCTCTGCAGTGATCTATGTGCACCAGTGCATTAATGGGGGTGTTACCAGATTCTTTCCCTAGGATGCCCACTAAGCTAGATCCCTGCACTCGCCTGGCCTTCTACTCTGCCATGTCCAGGTGTTCCAAAACACCAGTACAATCATAAAAAGCTGAGCCCTGGACCATCTTCCCCTTTTTGGGTCATCAGTGAACACAAAAATAACATTAACACAAATATATTGTCCCACTGGTGAGGTAAAGCTCTTTCCACAGGTGCCCTGCAAAGCTGTGGCCCCAACTAACAGACTAAAAAAGGAGCAATAGTCTTGCCTACATCAGGCAACCCACTTTCTTCAGAGAGGAAGCACTAGGAGCAGCCTCCATTTAAAGAGCTTTTGCCTTTACTCAACCATCGCTCCAGGGGCTGAAGACTGGAGATCTGATCTCTTCTCTAGTCTGCAATTATCTGGCTTGGTTACCGCCCCTGCCCATTTAAGCTCCTCCCTCCAAGTCTGACATTTCTCACAAGTGCGGCAAGGCAAGGCCACCTGAGCCCACAACATTAGCTCACTAATGCCCAGAGTGGGGTTTGTAAACTCCATCAAAGGGGGGCAAAAACATCATTTGGCCTGTAAAGGTGATCAAGCCACAAGCAGAGTTTGTCAGGTCACTTCTAGTTGTTGTACAGAGCTGGATTGGACACCAACAGTGCATTGACACTAACCTTCCTCCATCTTACGCTCATGGCTTCAGCAGTGCGGCCATTTGTCCTCTTTCTTTTCCACCCTTTGATCATTTTCTTTATTTGGCGGAAGATGGTGTAAGTCACTGAAAGACCACAAGACTCAGCATTTCCATGTGTAACACCAACTACAGCTGGAAGACCTTGCCTGGTCTAGGAGAAGCATTCTATTAGAAGAATTTATTAGTTAATCTTTTCTCTGGGTTATTCCTGGGTGAGGGAGCACAAGAGGGGATGTGTGGAAAGGCATGGTAGGGCCTACAGTGGTGTTTAAGGCAAATCAGCATGGAACCTATGAGACTTCAGCTTCCGTGGAAATCAGTGAGAGCACAGGATCAGATCCACTCTGACTTGATTTGGCCTAATTCTGCTTCAGCTGAAGGCAATGATAAAGTGCTCATGGCTTTCAATGTCAGTAGAGATAGGCCAACGTTGTGTGCTTTGGCAATCCCACCCTCGTGCCAATATTGGGAGTATCAGTTACCTTCTGCTGCTGAAAGCTTTATGGAAGCAGTTTCCCTGCTCACCCCAGTTTTAACTTTGCCATGATAGGAGTTTTTTCCTCTTTTCACTCTGATATCTATATTGAGCTTTATTTTAAATGTAGATTTAAAAATATCCTGCACACCAGATTCACAGCAGAATATTAAAAAAAAAAAAATTCACTTTCCTTGCATTTCACACTCACATGTCTCCCACTTGCCCTTGTTGTGGTCAGATGGAATGCATCTCTCCAAATATGCTGCTGTTTTATTTTGGTCCTTCCCAACATTCCCGGACTGGGCACTGATATAAACACAAAGAATAACATCTACAAGCATAAAACTAATCATTCAACAGTGTTTGCTAGGGCGTTGTCGAGGACCTCCTCATAGTGTCTTGAATGCCTCAGGGAAAGATTATGTAAGACCTTGTTTAGTTTCCTTCTCTTAATACTGACATCTTGGCTCACTTACCATCCAACCATCCAACCTTCGAATAAAAACAACGAAAGTCCTGTGGCACCTTAAAGACTAACACATCTCTTTGGTCATAAGTTTCCGTGGGCTGCAACACACTTCGTCAGATGCAACTGCTTATGAAAGTTTATGCCCGAAGAAATGTGTTAGTCTTTAAGGTGCCATGGGACTTGTTGTTTTTGCTGTTTACAGACTAACATGGCTATCCCTCTGGAACTTGTCAACCCTCCAACATATGCCGAGATAACCTAAGCCACACACCCAGAAGAGATGATGACACGATATATCTATTATGGGCCTGATTTACACCACTCTGAAGGTGTAAAAGGGCCTTCATGTGAACGAGTCCTATATGGCTCATCTGTGATGGTCACTGACTTTTGAGTTTACCATGTCCCCCTCATTTTTGCTTCTCCCCACTTCCATCTCAGGATCCCAGTTGGACTTCTCAGAAGGTTGGCTCGTGATAAGGATGGCATGGGAGTCTCCTTGCAGATCCTACCAATGCCACCCTTGACTGGTAAAAGGAAACATTATCAAGTGATATAAATACTGCTGCCCAGGCTCCCAGAGCTCCTTCCCCACACAGCCAGCATCAGCTGGAGCCAAAGGAAGACAGAAAAATTTAAGACCTTCCAGAAACTCAAACAGAGACAGAAGGTGCTGCTCGAGGCACCGGGCCCAGCAAGCTCCCCTCCATATGCACTGCCTAGCTGGGAGCAGGCTTCGAAAAAACCCCAGATTCTCAGAGTTAACTTCTTCACAGCACCAGCTGCAGTTCCACATTCAGGTATGTGAGCCCCTTCCATCACACCTCTTGCCCCCCAGACTCAGAAAGCATTAGGTTGGTTATAGCCAGCCAGGTACAGATTCTAAAGAGATGTTTTCCATCTGGCAGCCTCCTGACTTCATCATATTATCTCTGCTCTTGACATTTAAATTCACTCCTTTCACATGCCAGCTTCTACATCCCATTTCATCTCCTCCTTTCTCTCCACTTTCAGTCTTTACTGCCTCTTCCTCCTCCCACCATTCACCTCTCCTCCTTCAGCACCGCTAAGTGCCTCCCCCAAACAAATAAGCCCTAAGTTTCCATAAAATATAGATAAAAGAGGCTAAAAATCACTCTGTAGCAATATCACCACCACGAGATTCTACCTAAATGTATGCACTGATCTTTAAGCAACAACACAGTCTTGCTGGGATAGTCACTTCTCCTTCACCCATCCCTTTTGTATTTTGTCGATCCATTTTCTTAGAGTGGAAACTCTTCAGGGCAAGCATAATGTTTTCTCTGTAATTTGCAAGGCATCTAACATACTTTTGGGACCCTGTAAAAATAAAAGCATCTGAGTGTGCCAACTTCAGAATGCTCCCAGCTATTGGCAGGCAGAGGTGCAAGGGTCCAAACATGGCAATCAAAGTCAGAACTCCTTCTTGGCAAAATCATTGCCACCAGGTTGCTGGGCTGATATGCTATGTTTCAGCAACCCAGCTTTGGATCTTTTGTTTTAAGCGCTTTGAATATCCTGAGGGTGTAGTGCTGTGCCAATTTCTAGGCTAGATTTTCATTCCAGGCCCTAATAACAAACAGTATTTCTAAAAGGCTTGGAATGAAGAGAAAATAAAATAGGGCAAACAACGACCCTCCCAACTAAAGAACAATAAAGAGCAATAAATAGTTTGCAACAGCTCAGTGGAGGTGTCACCAAAGAAAATCTAATTGAGTATGATCCTGTGTCTCTAGGATCACATAGACTTTCTCTTTCTTTCTCTTCCCTTTAAAAACCCAACCCAACACCACACCACACAAAAACAAACAACTGACTCAAGTACTGGCAGCTGGCCAACCTGCTTCCATCCAAACCTACTGGGCAAATGGAAGGGATGAGTGAGTTTTTCCAGTCTGTCCTAACCTGGGAGCCTGATCCTTTGGCCTCCAACATGAAGCTTATTGCAGCTTTTGAGTGAGCTCTGAGTGCCCAGTGAGTTAGCTTTTTGATCAAGGGTGACTTAGAAACAAATTATATGAGACACCAGATCCGTACAGCAACATTTTAAACTATAGGCATTGGAGAAATGCAAGGCACTTTCTTTGAAAAACAAAATGCCAGCCTTCTATTTTTTGTAAACAGGCCCATGCATATATATTGCCAAAGCTGTCAAGAGGGTTAAGCAGCAAGGTCTGATTCAGGTGTGGTTTTGATTTAAAAAAAAAAAAAAAAAAAAAAATCTGAGTCAAGTTTTCAGTGTGGCCTCAATACAACCTCCAGATTGGTGTACAACAGGCTGCATGCCTGAGTTCTTGTTAATGCAGTTTTGGGCGCACTAAAACTTGGATTTAGGGATGAAAATGCTACTTGGATAGCCAGATAGGTAAGTGCATGTCTGACTAGTCGGGATGAAAAACTAGACCCACTATTATCAATGTGAATTTTGCCATTGATTTCAATGAAGCCAGGATTTCACTTTTGTTTTACATACAAGAATGCTATCAAAGCACGCAAATCTAAGTTTTGCAACACCTTGCGAAACTGCACACCAAAATGTCATTCATAAACAAAATTCCAAAGGCCCTTTATAAGTCAAGTAATGGCCATAGTAAACAAATAATCTTTTAAAGTTGAAGACCATATGTTCACCTGGTTACGACATACACCCCAATCACTTACACCACATAGACCAAATTTGGATCTGTGTGACAGCGGAATAAATTCAGTGCAAGTCTATTGAGCTAGATAGAGTTACTTCGGATTACCATCAATATAACTGAGATGAAAAGATGGCCCATAGTTTTCATGAGCTAGCTTTAGTGAAATTCAATTGTCCTGTGTATTTTAAGGACATGACTTTTTAGTTTGTAGTAGGTACAATTAGGAATGTTTGTCACTGACCAGGGAGAGGAGCTGAACACAAAAACAGAACATATGTAGATGTTTGGGCCATGGGGAATGCAATTCTTCAATTAAAATGCTAATAAATGCAGAATATCCCCTTCCTTAATTAATTGGTTAAATAAACAGTGAGACTGGGTGAAACACATCTATGATTATTTAACACACAATAATAAAGAAGGTTGACTGAATAACAATTACACAATTAACACACAATAAAGAACACGAGTTTTAATTAATCTTTATTGGCACTGCAGTACATTCAACAGAGAATCTATTTTGATTCATTTCATAGGCAGGCCTTTCAAGTGTAGGTAATTTTAACATTTGGTGTCCAATATAAATCCACTTATTAAAACTGATAAAGATACTTGGGATTAAAATCAAATATAAAGGGTAAGTACACTTTGGGAGCTCATTTACCCAAGTAAAAAGGCGTTACTATCTTTGACTGAACATATCAAGCTTTCTTCCCCGATCTTGCTAATTTGCCATTTTAAAACAGCTTTCTCTCTTGTAGCTTTTTGAATACTTGGTTGGATATTATTGCTTGAAATAATTCTTCATCTTTTGGGGGCTCCAGTTGTCTTTCAAATGGAAGAATAAAAATAAACAAACTGAACTAAGGTTAGCTGGCAAGCGATACAAGTGTGTGTGGTTGATTCCTGGCACTTGTGCCTGGATTAAGAATGTCAAAGCTGTTAATTTTTCCTGCATTGATGCACCGATACACGTAGCTAGGAAGAGGCCAATGTTTATGAGGAGCCTGCTGAAGAGAATCTTGCAGCACTGTACAGAGGGGGATGAAACAGGAAAAAGTCTCAACAACTGAAAAAATGATTTTCTTGATGTGGTGCTGGCAAACCAGGTACCAGCTCTTGCCAAGACTGCAAGTGTTAGCTAAGACAAATTTACAGTTGGACACCAGACCAGTTCACCTGTATGTTAGTTTTGCTCAAAATAGGAATTAATCTTATAAGAATTTATTTTGTATTTAGACTCTGAAGTGCTTGTAAGTTGCTGCTTGCATCAATTTCACTTGTAATGTCAGTACTCCAGGCATGAAAGTATGCAAGTTTTGCTTTATAAATTTGAGGATGTATGCTCTTAACTGGTGAGCCCAAGTGTGGGGATAGTCCTCGTCGAGAAGGACTATCAAAATCAGATGGATCATCAAGGAACATTGGAATACAAAGGATTAATTAATGTTCTTTTCTCACCTTGGAAATGCTAAATGTATTATTGCCCTTATATAAATCCATGGTACGCCCACATCTCGAATACTGTGTACAGATGTGGTCTCCTCATCTCAAAAAAGATATTCTATCACTAGAAAAGGTTCAGAAAAGGGCAACTAAAATGATTAGGGGTTTGGAGAGTGCCTCGTATGAGGAACGATTGAAAAGGCTGGGCCTCTTCAGCTTGGAAAAGAGGAGACTGAGGGGGGACATGATAGAAGTATATAAAATTATGACGGATGTGGAAAAAGTGGACAAGGAAAAGTTGTTTAAATACTCCCATAATACAAGAACCAGGGGTCACCAAATGAAACTGATAGGTAGCAGGTTCAAAACAAATAAAAGGAAGTTCTTCTTCACACAACGCACAGTCAACTTGTGGAACTCCTTACCTGAGGAGGTTGTGAAGGCTGGGACTATAACAATATTTAAAAGGGAACTGGATAAGTTCATGGTGGCTAAGTCCATAAATGGCTATTAGCCAGAAAGGGGTTAAGAATGGTGTCCCTAGCCTCTGTTTATCAGAGGATGGAGACGGATGGCAGGAGAGTGATCACTTGATCATTGCCTGTTAGGTTCACTCCCTCTGGGGCACCTGGGCACTGGCCACTGTCGGTAGACAGATACTGGGCTAGATGGACCTCTGGTCTGACCCAGTACGGCCTTTCTTATGTTCTTATGTTCTTAACATGATTTTGCTAAATGTTCTTCTCTTTTTCAAAGAAATTTTGAAATGTTTTTCAAGGAAGTTCTCCCTAGTTCTGATAGGTGTTGCATGGCAACTTGCATCTGTAGGACAAGGGGTTTCTATGGTGATCGACTGGATTACACACTGAGCAACAGTACAGCTTTAAACCTGGGAGATCCATTGAAAAGAAGCAAAATAAAATAAAAGTCTGTGCACAGAAATATTAGAGAAATTCTGTCAAGAAACATTTCCCAAGCAGCACCTTCTTAAAGGTGTTCTTATCTACCATACCTTCACTTAGATCCAAATAAATAAGACACAGCAATGTATGTATCTTAAGTACTTTTAAAAGGTAATTCTCACAACATTGCTCTGTGAGAAGCAGGTAAACCAGGTGCTAGCTCTTGCCAAGACTGCAGGTGTTAGCTAAGAACTGACAAACTTACAGTTGGACACCTGACCAGTTCACCTGGTCCCCCACATGAGGGGGAGGGTACATTTCACTATGGCCTGGAGGCCCTGTGGGGCCTACCCTAGGCTGCAACCCCCATTGCCAGGGGGGCCCATGTTACAAATTTATACTGAGCCTGAACAAATTATGCTTGGACTCTGATTACAGCCATTTTAAAGATGGGGTCGGGGAGGAATCCTAGGCATAGAGAGGTTAAGGGAATTGATTATCATCATACAACTTGCCCATGGCAGATCCTAGATTAGAACCCAGCGCCTACCTTAGCCCAGGCCTGTATTTTAACTCCTAGTCCATGGTGTATTGGTGGCAAGCCATGCAATGTGGGTACATGGATTCAGTCCACGTATCACAATAAAAAATTATCTATTCCTTTCAAGCCATGCCCCCAAGTACTTGCTTATAAAGTCTGGCAGCTGCTTGTTGCTACAGCAAAGAAAACACCAATGCATACCCACTTTGCATGCCAAGTGCAACAGAAAGGTTCTGCTTTGCAAGGCTGAAGAGAGATTCTCTCCCTCATCGATGGAAAAGCTGAAGTATGACCTGTTTAAAGGAGGGAATCACACCAGGTGGATGGCATCGTATTTGTGCAGCTGCAGATCTTTTCTAAATATGGGCTCCTTCAGAGGGACTCGGCATTTTTCTCATTCTTTATTCAGGAGAGTCAGGGTCCAAATACTAAGGATTAAATGTACCTAGAGGTAAGAATGGAATTGCATGCAGCAAAACACCCTTTAAAGAGGGGCATTTATAGAAGAAATCTCATGGAAGATTTTTTTTTCTTGGAGCATATTTACACTATAAATAAAGAATCCCTTCCTCGGAATCAAATCTGAATCAGAAGGAAATGGCATCCTAGAAGGCAAAGTGGTCTAGACAGTCCATTAGAGCCTAGCCACATGATGGGCCCAATGGCAGCTGTAAAGCTGTCAAAACAACACCGTGTGTAGTCTGTCATTCAGCCGTAGCCAACGCTTAGACTCTTTGAACACTGTGGTTATTATACAAAATGGGAACAAGAGTAATACAATGTAGGAAACAGCCCTGTGCCGTAGCCTGTTTGGATGGAGTTTTCCAAAACGTAATTACAGCGTTCAGTTTATGAATTTAGATTGGCTCTCGATTATGGTTGGCAGAAAGGTCAGAGAAGATTTTCCAACGTGCTTAAACTAATTTCTTATATTTTATTAAGAGCCCTAGGACACCAAAATGAGGCTTAGACATAGCCAAATTTATTCCTCCTTTTGGATAGTCACAGAGAGCTGGGCAAAAGGTATTTGCAAATAGTGAATTTGGTGAAATCCGCCCATTCCTAGGATGCAAGAAAGGGAACATTGATTGGTGCACCTGTGGCAATGCATATGTTGAGAAGCGTGTTGGGAATCCTGCGATGAACTAAAGCTAGTTGCATCATTGTGCGTTGTGCAAAGCATGGCTGGATTATATGGCTGGTACACTAGGCTGCGTTGGGGAGGGTGTGAAACTGCGGCTTCCCTGTGAAAGAGCTCAGGGAAGGATGCTCCCTGAACTTCCCCAGTAAATATAGGGGATGTGTAGGCTGCACCCTGTTTAAGATTGGAGCAGCTTTCTCCCTTTCATGTGTTCAGAGAGTTCTGTGGGCTGGGAGGGTGAGGACTGGAACCACGCTATTGGCTCCTTTATACCACTCCACTCCCTTTTAGCATGCTCTGCACCCCAGAGAGACATGAGTAAGCAGGTGCTGCAATTTTAAGTGGCTTTGGGTGGGTTACATAGCAGATCTTTGCAGCCTTGCACCCTGGGTTGCACCTTCCCAAGAGCTCACTTGCATCTGGTCCAGCTATGTGCAGCCAGCTGTGCAATCACTTTGGTGCAGACTAGGAAGTGTCCTATTTTCCAGCAGGTTAGTTTGAGAAAAAAATCCAGTCAAAACAAGTACAATATATTTACATACTGCTCTTAAAACTCATGACATACAATGCGGCCGGTGCAGTAGCCTACAGCTTTAAACAAAACAGCTTTCTGGCTTATTTTCCCTCTAACAGTCGCCTTATGATACAAGAAATGGGTGGATTGCCTATTTGGGTATCTATTTTGCTGAATTCCTCCTCCAGGTCCCCTCAGTCTGTTGTGTCTCATGTTGAACTTTGGAAAGAGTGGCAAACAAACAAACCTCCCTGGGCAATCGTACAACCATATATTTGTCCCTTACAGCCAAGACTTTAAATGATTTTAGATCAGTGACTTTAACTGATTTTTACTAGTCTATAATAGGGCCATCTCCACTAGGGCCCAAAGTTGCATGAGCAGCACTGGAAGAACAAAAAGCAACACCACAGTGTGCGAAGTGGCCAGGAAAGAAAAAACCCAAACCCAACCCCCTCTGCTCACCCCCCCCCCCAAACCCTCCAAATAAACCCAAAAATCCAACCACCCCCAAGTTTTTTTCTAAAGTCTAGGAAAAATAAAAAAAAACTCCAGCATGTACTAGTATGTGTTAAAAACATTTTATAAGAGGTAGAGTAAAGGTGGGATATACTCAGGAGTAGACAGCCAGGTTTTTGCAGGTGAGAAATACTGCAGTAAACCAGTTGCATCAGAAACGCTATACATATACAAACGCTATACCTCCATCAGGTTTAAGATTTTTATTTTTCAATATCGAAGTATTATCTTAACTCTGCCATGGGGAGGTGGGGGGGATTGGCGGCACAGCCAGACATCTGTGGATAAATCTATGCAGTTGATCTTGACCGACCCATGCCAAGAGGAAATATACTTTCACTAAGAACCCTTTTCTGCTGGTCATTTTTGACTTTGCCCTTGATTATTCCTCAGGTTTGAAAAGAAGTTTTGTCCTGAAAAAATTGTCAGGGGCTGTCACTCACACAGAACAGAAGGATCTGCAGTGTAATTATTACTGGCTAGCAGCAGGTTTTGCTAGTTTCCATATATTCCATAACATCATTGAAAATACCATTTCCATGCTAACATCTATAAGTCACAAGGTAGCAACCGTAAGTCCCTCTCTTTGACAGTCTTATCCCTTTCGTGGGAGAAGTAACATTTATTTATTCAAAGCTGCCCTAGGATCTCTACAATATTATGTCATGACTATACCAATTCTTCAAAATGAGCTAGTTTTGAGTGACATACTGTAACGTGAATTCAGGGGAAATTTCCTTATGCTAAGTAAAATCATCCTTGTGCCAACATCAGAGTGCTTATTCAAGAGAGGAAAACTCAAAATCTAAACAAACAGACCTTCAATATTCAGAGACAAAGAACATTAGTTTCTTGTTTGTTTTATTTAGCTACTGCCATTAGAAATCAGTAATACAACAGAAAGTCTAGAAACGGGAAAAAGAACCACGTTATGGGTCTTCGGATAAGTCACTTAAAAAGCATTGTGGGACACTTAATTGTTTACCAAACAGGCCACCAGGGTCAAAGAGGAAATAAGAATAAATTGCTGAACAGCCTGTTATTTCTAAACATGTTCTCAAGCTGCTCTTTAGCAGTAGACGGCACTCTTATGAATCCTGCTCATAAATGGATGCAGCTACTTGTGCAACCAGAAATTGTTTACACACTTGCTTGGAAACGTATTGCATGTACAAAATAAGTACCATATATTCTAATTCAAGATCAACAGACTTGGAAGACAAGGAGATTCTAGAGCCATTGGTACCTACGAGACTGACACTGTATTTTATACCTTTTCTCCTGAAAACTTCCACTGATTTCAGTGTGCACACAGAACTAGGTTCAGTAACGGAACACCACCTGTATAGGTTGCATTGCAATCAGGATAAATATCTGTCCTCTGCAAAATGTGTGGGGATCTGGTTTTCAATTAATTGCCTCATTGCATGGCTAATACATGGTTCTGCTTGGTGTATGAAACAATTTACATTTTAATTCTGTACAGGAACTTGTTGCATCCATGACTAAACAGAAAGCACAAATAAAAGTGAGAATAATAAGAACAATTTTCAGCATCCTATAGCTTGATGTTTGTAAGCTTTCACTGAGCAGTATATACGAGCAATGTTCCTATACCTACAAAGAGACCAAGATTGAAGAACCGACTAAACATTATTCACAGCAAATAATTTGACTGGTTCTAACTGGGACACTTGATAAATGGTAATGCGCTCTGCTGTAAGTCATGCTTGAGACTGCAAAATAGTTCCAGAAGAAACCACCCAAAAGGGTTTGATGTTCCATTAAAAGTTTCCATTTTATAGAAATGTTTTATTGCTTTACTTGCAGATGCTGTAATGGATTTAGTGTAACCTCTGTGGTTTTCATGGATAAATGTATTTGGGATAGCTGCATAAATTATGGAAATATTTCATTGTGAATTCAAATCCTGTCACAAAGTATATTATAGAAGCACCATAATGGGCTGCACCTTGAAGGCTGCCATGAGATTTGCACTTAAAGCAGGATTAAACTTTTTCATTTTTCAACTTTTTCCATTAATAATATAGCACACCCTACCCAAATTTACACTGAATAAAAAAGAACGTTTCTGAGAAGTCCAAGCTAATCTATCAATTGGTCTAAGAATTAACATTTAAAATGGGATTTTTATGGTGTCCAGCCTCCCTTTTACAGTTCTTTCCCAACATAAAATTTGAAAACTGATTCCCATCTAAATGGTAGCCTACTTTTAAACCATGGGTTAATTTTGCATTTATTAAAACTGTTAATTACCGTTACTGTGTTAAGATGGTGACAAATATTTTTATTACTAAATGCTGTCATAATTAAATAATCTGTTGCCAAATAGATTTTTTTTTGCCAGATGTCTAAAATAAATCCAAATCTTTTTTCCAATTGGGTTGCAAAGTATTTTGGCATTTGTTTTCTTGGTATTATCTAGTACGGGGCCCTCTGAGAAACTTCAGACCACAGCGTCCTTCTCGGTAGAGAAGAGGGAGACTTGTCTGCAATGAGTAGAAAGGTGATTCTTTATTGAGAGTGCTGGAAAAAAGACAAGACCCTGTAGGTTTCTCAGCCCCTGGGAAACACTCACCATGCAAGGTTTTCTAAAGTCCTGGCCTCAGTCATGGAAATAGTTTCTAACTGTGCTGTATTTTACTGGACAAGGTCTTTTCTGCCAGAAGCTTCAGTGATTCAGTAAAATGTCAGATATATCATATTGAACCCCTGAGCACTGATTTGGCAGTCAGTTTAGAAATTGCCAGCATTTTCATGGTTAAAATTCGCTACTAAATTAGTGCCCTTATATGATAGGGTATCATCAGTAAAATGCACACTGTGCAGATCAGTCCAGCTACTCCCAATGTCATTTGGCTAACAAGGCTTACATCACTACTGTTAAAGAAGTTTCATGGCCAGACAAAAATGCTTGCTTTAAAAAAAATAATGAAATAAACACTTACTTGTAAGCCCTTATTACATTTTCTACTCCTCTAGGGATTTTCACTCCACAGTCAGGTGTTCCTCTTAAACATTACTGCACTATTTGACAATACTCAGAATAAAATATTGATCAGAATCTCATCTTCCATTTGTTCTTTATTGCACATTTTAAAAGACAGTGTCACTCGGATCATTACTAAAGGCAATGTAGCCACATTATCGGTTTCCATAAACAGGCTTCCAGTGAGGACTCCCTTCCGTTTTCTCAACAGATGAGGGTCAAGGTCATGAAATAAGCAGGAGCAGCCCTTTGATAAGCTAGAGCACACTAGAAAGAAAGATTGAAGGGAGCAAAGCAGAATCTGTGGTGGGGTGCCAGAATGATCATGCTGTCCCACTCTGTTAGCTGCTGTTGGAATTCTGTAGGCACCTGCCAATTAGTTACTGATGACTCGATGAGGCAGAAGAAAGATGAGATAGTCCTTTGCGGAGAGGTAGGTAGGGGGTGGGACAGGGTCTATGGAAAAGGAAACCTAGGTCTAGTCTACACTGCAGGGTTAAGTCGACGGAAGATACGCTATCTGCACACCGCATAATGCGTATCTCCTGTTTACTTAAATTCCAAAGGGGTAGCCGTGTTAGTCTATTGTAGGAAGACAACAGAGTCCTGTGGCACTTTTAAAGACTAACAGATTTATGTATCGCATGAGCTTTCGTGGGAGAAAATCCCACTTCATCAGACGCTTTGAAGATAGGAAAGTTACGACTCCCCTGCATTTAATTTCCTCCCACTCTGTAACTTTTCTATCTTCAAAGCGTCTGACGAAGTGGGATTTTCTCCCACGAAAGCTCATGCAATAAATAAATCTGTTAGTCTTTAAAAGTGCCACAGGACTCTGTTGTCTTCCTGTTTACTTAGTTACTCTTACTTACCACGGTGTTTTCACTCAGCGGTGTTGACTTGAAGAGCTCTCCCTTCGATGCAGCGTTACTCCACTTGGTGGGGTGGAGTTACTGAGTTGACCGGAGAGTGCTTCCGGGATTGATTGAGCGGATCTACCCTGGCCACTCAATCGATCCCGTTGTGTTGATCCGTGAGGATTGATGCAATATTTTCAGTATAGACAAGGCCCTAGAAGCAACTGAGCCTGGGACTTAGTAAAGTTATTTTTTATGACTGTTTTTGCCAAGCCAATTGAATCCTAAGGACAAGGAGTTCTGTAAATGAATATGTGATTTGAATGGAGCTGGTATGCCTGAGCACAGAGCCCTAAGCCAGAGGAGCGGGAGTTAGTGGGGAAGTACACTCTATTATCTCCAACTTCACGTGCGTTTCTGTGGGCCCTATAGAAGCAAACTCCATGCTAGTTCAGCCTGATTGGAGTTCATGGTGAAATTCCCATGGACTTCAATGCAGCCAAGATCTCACCCCCTGGATCAGGTTGGGCGATGCCAAAGTGGATTGGCAAAGCCAGAAATGTGATGTTCTTTCTACTGAGCTCCTTCCTGTACTAGGAAGATTTTAATTCTATTGCAAGTTACATCTGTACTCACATGAGCCCCACTAGAAGAGAAATACGGTGCAGGGAAGAATAGGGGCCAACCTGGCTCTAGAGGGAAACTTGCTGCTTCTATTTGTCACCTTTCTTGGGGTGGAAACTCATGTTCTTCTCCCTCCAGACCAGAGAGTTAGGGTATGTCTATACTGAAAAAAAAACAAACCTGCAGCACTAATGTCATATAGGGTCCTTGTATCCAAAAAGTTATTAGAAACAGGCCATATACAACACCTGAGTCTCAGAGCCCAAGTCAAATGACTTGGGTATTTAGGGTGGGAGGTGGGGGGAAAACCAAGCTAAGATTAGCAGTATAGACATTCTGCCTGACTGCAAGACCCTGCTACCTTATTAAGTACCACCTGAAAAGCTGGTGATATGTATAACCCTTCTGCCAGATAAATGCACTCAGTTGACAAGGATACTGAGGAGGTTTATAAGACCACTTCCTCTGATATACATTTTTGTCCTATATCAATTTTGCAAAGTCCCTACAATTTATTGGACAGGTAAACTCTGCATTTCCAAAGAAATGATTCATGGCTCACACACACCCCTGGAAAATTCAGTGCAGCTCCTGAATAACTTGGATAAGAAGTAGGTATAGATGCCAGCTTTGAAAATGCAACATAAAAGCCAAGACCATGACCTCTTGTGGTCATTTAATAATCTCACATTAACTCCTGTGACCTAACAAACTTCCACCTTGTGCAATTGCATTGGGCCTACCTTCCTTCCCGTCAGTAAATAAGGAATACACTTCCTGTCCTGTGTAACTTGTGCACTTTTGCTGGTACTCTGATCCTACATTAGAAATGGCTGGATTTTAGTAATGGTGTAATTCCACAAGTACTTTGAAACCTGCACAAGGTACAACAACAATCAAGAAAGAATAATAATAAGACTACTAACACTTTTCTTGACCCTTATAGAAATATAAGCCCTCATTTACAGTAAGTCCACTTCACACCACTCTAGCAACGCAAAAGGGACTTATAATTTACATCCACTTCAAGGCACCTTTTCACCATCAGAGAATTATAAGAGATTTACATGAGACTCAGGCCAATAGTCTACAAATCAATGTGCAAATATAAAATACAATGAAATAACAAATAAACGAGTAATCTTATGACAAATAAATCAATGTCAATAGCCCGGCACTCAAAAACAAACTTGGAATCAGAGAAAGAAGAGGTGATAGAGACTGAGTTATCTAGTCACCAACCCATTTATTCCCTTCTCAAAGCAATGCAGAGACCAGGATTTATCTCAGGCTGTTCCAGAGGCAGCAAAGCAATCCCTGCCCCTTGCTTGGAGTCAGATAATAATGTCAAGATCTAGCCCAAATAGGACTGCCCTTCCAGAGCAGAGCAGAGAAGCTGGTTTTAGAGTAGTCAGACTTCTTCAAAGCGTCTGACGAAGTGGGATTTTCTCCCACGAAAGCTCATGCGATAAATAAATCTGTTAGTCTTTAAAAGTGCCACAGGACTCTGTTGTCTTTCTACAATAGACTAACACGGCTCCCCTTTGGAATGTGGAGGAAGTTTGCATTGCTGCTAATACAACAGAGACAATAAGGCAGGCACCTATCCCTGCAACAAACCCCATTGCCAACTCTGCCCAGATATCTACTCAAATGACATCATCATAGGACGTAACCAAACCAGATACTCAATCAGGGCCTCATTCACTTGCTTATCCACCAATGTTATATATGCCGTGGTATGCCAACACCACCCCTCCACCTTATACATTGGCCAAAATGGACTGTCTCCGTGGAAAAGAATAAATGGACACAAATCTGGTATCAGAAATAGCAACATTCAAAAACCAATAGTGAACACTTCAATTTTAATTGCATTACTTAAATAGATTAATTGTAAATCAAAAGCTTCAAAGAGAAACTATAGCGTTAGAATTCATATCCAAATTTGACACCATTAAATTAGGTCTGAATAGAGATTTGGGCTGGCTGTTTCATTACAAAAGGTGATTTTTCTCCACTTTTAACCTTCCTATCTGTTGTTCCACACTGTTTGAGTCAAAACAACTTGCTTGGTTTGCTGAAAAAATCTGAATTGACCTTGTGATTTACCCTTCTCTGCGTTTATATATTTCCTTCCATACCATAATTTCCATTTCATGCATTTGATGAAGTGGGATTTTACCCATGAAAGTTCATGCGATAAATAAACTTGTCAGTCTTTAAAAGTGCCACAGGAATCCTTGTCAATTTTCAGTACTACCAATCCGGTATCTTTCAGGAACTCTAACATACTAGACCAATTCCAAAGGGGTAGCCGTGTTAGTCTATTGTAGAAAGACAACAGAGTCTTGTGGCACTTTTAAAGACTAACAGATTTATTAATCGCATGAGCTTTCGTGGGAGAAAATCCCACTTCGTCAGACGCTTTGAAGATGCGTCTTCAAAGCGTCTGACAAAGTGGGATTTTCTCCCACGAAAGCTCATGCGATTAATAAATCTGTTAGTCTTTAAAAGTGCCACAAGACTCTGTTGTCATACTAGACCAAGACTGCATACCATTGTCTTTAAGCATCTGAAGATAGGTGTCAGGAAGTGTTATAAAGTGCTGTGTTCAGAATTCACAGACAGTGATCTAAACAACACTGCGTAAAAACCGGGTTTATCAAATCTAGAGAGCAGGGGCAGATAATTAGTTAGTGTAAATCAGCACTGACAAGTCTTACATTCTCCGACTATACAGAAGTTCTGCAGGCCAACCAGTTTCTCATCCAAGTTCTTTTATTACTGAATGTTCTGGATTCTTAGAGGGGGCTAATTAAGTATCCTTTCTACAGATCCTATAACATAGACCGTAGTCACAATCAAACATCTTTTTAAATTCCCTTCCAGGCTATTTTTCTCAGCATAGTTTGGATTCTCCACAGGTTTTAATACACACATATGTGGAATTGTTTCTTTGAATTAACTCATTAGCTTTTATAGATCTAGTGGCAACACTTTAAAATAATGACCAAATCATTATTCATTCCAGTGACATTTATTTTTAATAACATTAATCATAATGAACTCACTTGATATTTAATGTAGATGTCAGAAGGACTTCTATAGGCTTTCCACTTCATTAATTAGCTAGGCCATTAAGTTTATTATTTTTCCAAAAGTTAATTTAATGAGCATGAAAGGTGTAGGACTGGAGAGAACAGGAGACTGAAGCCCTGAACAAATGTCATTAATAAATGGACAATGTCATCTCCAGGACTGTGCTTTAAGGTGGCTCAGGGTCTGGATAGGCCACTGAACTGGGAATCAGGAATCCCAGGTTTAGTTCCCAGCCTTGCTCTGGCCTGGTATATGACCACAAGCAAGTCACTTCACCTGTCTGTTTATCCATTCATCTTTTAGAGGTGCCACTAAACAGACAGGCCTTGGATCAGGGACTCTTTCCACATGAACTGTCTTTTGCCACATTTGTACAGTGCCTGGTGCATTTGGGTCCCATTCTCAGATGGAGTCTTTAGGTGGTATAGCAACAGGGACAGTTAATAAATACACACATGAATTTGGTCTTTGACATGCTGCCCACAAAAATGTACAGCGTTGCTAAATTCCAGCCTCCACTTTTGAAGGCTATGACATCAGTCTTTTCTTCCTTTCGGTGACCTTTCATCCTCCTTACTATGGACTCAAGGCTGAATATTGTTGTCTTTATATGCTACTATCTTGAGTTTGGTATTCATTCTATATCATGAATTATTGCTGTTAAAATAGAAAATAAATACACACCAACCCTCCTACCCTATTCAACCCAAAAATGGCTGTGAGCTACAAAAATTTCACATTCCAGACACCCGCAAGGAATAACCAAGATGTGCAAAAGAGGAAAACATCCCAGACTTTTAAACAGTAGCATTGTTAGAGAAACTCTTCAGGCCAATCTTTCATTCTCTTTAAAGCAAAAGATAATGATCACAAAGCTGGGTTTTCTTAAAAAAAAATATTAATGATGTAATAAAAAGCTAAAATCGGAGCTCCCATCTCTGAAGATAAACTTGAGGTAGATAGAATGGCACTGGGGAAAAAGGGGGGGGGGAAAAAAAAACCCCCCCCCCCCAAAAAAAAAACAATCCAACACAACCCAAAGAAAATTCTCTTGAAAAAGCCTCAAGTTTGCACTAATAGAATGCCACTTATTCATCAGAAATCAGGTTGGGGTGGTGGGGGTTTTTTTCTGTTTTTGTTTTTTGAGGTAAAAAAAAAATCCAGTGAAACTAATACACATTCTGGCTCCTTTCTCTGCTTTATGCTTTTATATCTCAAAACAGTTTCTAATAATATGCAAGTGTATTATTTGAAATCCTTGGGTTGTTATAATCTGGAGATATTTGAACCATTGAGCTGTAATGTAATGAAAGACTGTACACAGACTACAAAGAACCACATGTAAAGATAAAGCAGAACGTTCACAAGCCTAACAGAGACAACAAAGCTGCAAAAAAAAATATTTACATGGCTTTTAGAATATATCCATAAGACTTTTAAAGTGTTATTCTTGGCACCAGACTTGCACAGAGAAAACCTGCTTTTACAGCATGTTTAAAGTTACCTTATACTATTTGCAATCAGAATATTTTCAACTAAAATATTCCAGGGCTGTACAGAAAGAGAACTTTCCAGCAGTAATGTTGTGAATAAAACACTCACATGATATTGGAATGACTCAATCTGAACACAACTGGCAATATTACAGGAAGCTAAACTATTCAGTAGTTAGACCACAGTCCATTTCTCACCTTCTCCTTAACAGGCTATGAGAAAACTGCTTAGCAATGAGACAGTTGTTTCTGAGGCATTTTCTCATACACATGGCCCACAAAAGCCTTACACTGAGCCATGTCAGTTACACTTCAATGTTGCTGGGGTTTTCCCCCAATACAAGGTCAACAGTCCTTTTTCTGATTGGGTGGAAATGTCATGAACAAATGTTTAGTGCATTCACTTACTTTCCAGCAGAACATTCTGTCAAGAAGCAAGCTGCCACTGCAATGGTGCTGGCTGAGAACCCAGTCAAAAGCAGGATTGGATGATAGACTTTGTTCTTGGAAATGGCTAGGGCAAGAAAAAGCAGAGACCTGCTTTGCCCAGTGTTAAAGTTAAAAAGGAAGTCTGCAGCTTGCAGCTACAAATCTCACACAAACTTACACCTGGTCAGGGTTGCCTGTACAATAGTTTGGGAAGGAGGCAATTTAGGACGTTTAGCAGTGGGAAGTCCTAGCTCTCAGGGTGTGTCTGCAAGATATAATCTACTGCATGTGTTGCAATATGGAGGCTATTCAGTTTGTGTAAGAACACCCTGATTAATTTTAAGAAACAAAGACTATGTGAATTTGAGAATTAAAATAATTTTAATGAATTTCACTATTAATAAACCACTCACACCCCTCTGGATAAAGGTTTTTAATCTGAGGATTTCACAGCACTTTACATAAGCCAATTAAGCCTCAAAGTGTCCTTCTAAAGTAGTTCTTTCTACTGCTTGGTGCATATGGAAAAAGCACAGGTAGAAACGATGACCAGTCAGTGAGTAGAGGGCAGAATTGAATCAAGGAAACCAAATTTTGCATTGGCTTGCATCTCATACAAGCTCATGGAAGTTAATGATGGTTCACAAGCTGTTCCTGAAGTTAGCATAGAAATTAGCCCCAGAACTGTAGTCTGATAGACCCTTCCTAAATCCCACCCCCCAAAAGGACATTTTCAAACAAACATTCTGGAAGTCATGTAATAATAGCCAATGGTATACATTATACTGCCCCAGGTGAGGGGATGGAGTATTAAAATTTGAAGCCCCAGACCATATCATGAGAGTAGAGCAGGAAATAAGGATTCAGTCTCTAAATAGCACCCCTATGTCTCATATCTCAGAAGTCACATTTGCAATCCATAGGAGTGTATGCTGCAGAGTCTGCTCTCAAATTTGCATCTGTAATTTTACAGACCATCATCCATTCAGGAAAATGAATGAGACAAAATCCTGAGTTTTGCAGATTTTTGAATGTTCAAAAAGCTTTGGGTGCAAAATTAAAGACTAGATTAGACCACTTTGAAAATATAACCTCCAATAATGCTTTTTCCCCCCTTTTTATGTTACTTTAAACTGGAATACTTTTAGCTCATAAGAACCAAAGAATGTCTTCATTTTATATGAACACCCCATCACACTAGAATATGTACCTTGCACCTTTTCCAACAAACAACCCATTCTTGCTCTGGGTGCAGACACCTGTGTTCTTCATTTAGAATGTGCAGACCCCATCCCCATACCTAGTTCAGCCTCTCTAGAGCTGGATGCCTTACCCTTGCTTGCTCTACCACCCACTAGGCTGTACAGCTCTAACCCTTATCACTAGCCTCACCCTCCTTTGTGCCTCTTCCCTAGCCATTTTATAGATCCCAGCTGCTGGGGGGGGGGGGCAGTTGGTCTTAATAGGCCATTAACTCTCTCCTGGTCTGGCTTTGCTCAGCTGCTACACCTGTGGGGGCCTGCTGACTGGCCCTTCTCCCAGTTCAGACAGCTGGGAGGGGGGTTAGCTCTGTTCCACTCTGCTGCAATGTGTTTTACTTTTTATTGGCAAAGATCTTTACATAAAAATCCGTTTTAAAAAGGTTTTAGTTAATAGAATCATAGGACTTCAAGGCACCTTGAGTGGTCTTCTAGTCCAATCCACCGCACTCAGAGCACTTATATGTTTAAAGTTAAATGTTCTAAGTGTATCATGGTAAATTTTAATTTTAATAATGACAACTAAACAGATAAAAAAAAGAGACTCACATCTCATATCTGATGGACATGTAAATGCTGAAAAACAAGATCTAATTTATTCCACCAAAGGGAGTTGGTTAGCAGTCTAAACATGAGTCACAGATGCCACAGCATACATTCTATCCTCCCCTGATGGATTGAAAACACTGATGTATTTGGGCTTTGTTAACAAATGCATGTATGCTTTATTTTTCCCCTTGGGAGGTGAGAAGCCGTAACATTCCATGTTACTGTAAGTGGTGGATATATGCATTCTTTACACTGGAAAGCAGTGTGGAATAGGGCTGGGCAAGCTTTCAGATTATGAGGTTGGTTTTAATGGGAAATGGGTGGGAGCCTCATCACAGTGTTTTAAAACATGTTCTTGAAGTATTAACCCCAAACAGTGCTGGAGCCAACACAAACAGTGATGAGCAATATCCAGACTTCTATATGGAGCTTGTTTTAGGCACCAGATTGAATCAGAAATAGAATCCAGTTTAGGTATTGAGACCCGTCAAACAAAATGTAAGAGTACCAGAAAGGATTAATGTATAGTAATACCCCTGCACAACAGCATATGTTAACATGACATGCTTACATTCAGATATATAAATCCCATGCTCTAGTCTTGTATATATATGCACACAAAAACAAACATACTTGCCAAACTCTAGACAATGCAATATTGTTTTAGCGTGAATGAAATGAAACCCATAGAAGGAAAAGTTAAAAACAGAACACACACACACACACACACACACACACACACACACACACTCAACCCACCTTCAAGTTTCTTTAGTTTGGATTTTTTTTTTTCAAATATTCAGATGCTCATTTCAGTCTTCAAGTTATCCAACTCTCTTCGTTCTGCACATTAGGCTGAAAATATATTAGGAATATCTCCTCATATCTTGAGTATTTCCTGCTTCTGGTTGTGCCAAAAATACCATGGGAATGTTACATCTGCCTTTGATCTTGGCTGGAACTGAGAAGGGTAAGGATGTAGGAGAATAAAATAATGTGACAGAGTGAAAAGAACACAAGGCAGAGAGTTTCATATTCCAAAAAAAAAAAAAATCGGTTTGAGTAAAGATCAGAATCTTTCCTTAGTCTATCCAAACTGGCTCATCTACCATAATAAAACTGAGGGGCTTAGAAGCAATAAAACCAAATGTGAATCCTCACCAGTCCATCCTTTGAATTCTAAGGTGCACATGGATACATTTGGATATGAATTTCCATTTCTGACTCCATCTGCTGCCTCTTGTTTAGTTGTGTCATACCAAAAACCAGATTTGTTTTCCAATGCTGGTTCACATACAATCAAACATTTGTAAAAATGAGATTTTGGTACCATTCCTTCATTGACAAATGCACAAACATGAATCATGCCTGGAGGAAGAAAAGGTCAATTGCTTAAGGCTGACCAAGAATGATATGCTGGGGAAGGATATTATATAAGAGTTAAGTTCTGTACTTTGGGCAATATGGAATTGCATCTTAGCCTCAACACAAACTTTAGAATGACACACAATGCAATACAAAATAAATTCAAAACACTAAATTGCTTTGAAAGAAAAAAAATGAAATATTTTGCTCCAAAAATGTCAAAATGGGACATTTCAACAGTCAGAACTCCCTCCCCCCCACCCCCCCCCCCACATCAAATTGAATTTTGACAAAGATAGATGCGATGTTGTGAAGTGTTTTGATTCTGAGGGCACTGTGTTTTCCAATGCAAAACTGTTCTGCCCAAGTTTTTCTAATCAACTCTTTGCATAACACACTGAAAGGATAGCATTTTTGCTTCATATATCATCAGCAGTGTAATGACAAGTAAGATGTATGTTGCTAGTAATGCTTCGTTTGCTTGGCTTTTTAGGAAGAGTCCTGGATGTTGTGTAGACTATTAGCATATATTTCTGTTACACATATTAACAGAGGGAATAATATCAACACTCTTCATATGTTGAAAACAATCATTCATTTAGAGCACCTGTGTATAGTATTTAAAGCTATATGCCGATGCAATGCAATAGGCATTTCCCTAGAAAAGCTTCACGGAATAAAGCAATCCCTAAGCGATATACACCGTACTGGAGCAGTGTAATTTCTACGTTACATTAGTTTCTTTACTTACAGTATCCAGAAGCTAGCTTTTCATCAGTATTTGGCACCACACTAGAAGAGCTTTGTACAATACTGAGATGCCTCAGCTTCTTCATATAGCCAGCCCAAGAGGGAAAGCATTAATGTTACAGTAGTTATTACACATATCCTTGCAAAGTTTTGATTGGCATTTTCTCTTCTCTACAACAGAGGTAAGAGGAGAGGGGATGGGGGGTGGTTTTAAAATATACTCTCTTTTTTTTTAGCAGTAGCATTTGAAATCAATATTTTCCATTACTTGTCTTAGCTGTGACGAACTATACAGTAACATTTCAGCTGTTAATATCTTATGGCCTGATCTATACAAAATATGTGCTTTCATGGTCTGATTTCATTGATTCCTCATTTGCCATCTGAATGAGGCTGTTGCATAGTAGTTTATAGGTGCCACTCAGGAGACAGGGAGTTAGACTACAGCAAATCTATGGATGAGCAATAATTGCAAGCATGTGCATACTTGTCTCATGAAGCTGCATAAATCTTCTTGTGGGCTATAAACCCTACTCCAAGTTTCATCAAAGCCTAATGTCTCAAACACAGAAATAGCAACTCTACCTTAAGGCATTGAAAAAAAAATCATGGCTTTCACACAGCAAATGCTTTTAATGAGAGCTAGAAGCATTTCCCACAAATTCTTCATAGAGGGGCTAGGGAGGAGTGGGAATGGAAAAATATTTTAATCATACATACAAGGCATGAAAGAGCATGTTATCCCCTTCTCTCATGAGAGTCTATATTCCATAATGTAGTTACTACTGAAGCCATATCCTATTGGCTTACATAAATCAGGTGCATGTACACATAGGCTATGTCTACACTTGCAAGTTAGGTCGATTTATGGAGGCTTAAGTCGACTTAACTTAGCCCCTGTCCACACCAGGCTTTCATTCAGTCAACTTAAGAAATTCCTTATGTCGACTTAATGAAAGCTTAGGTCAGCTTGATAGGAACCACCAGTTAGGTCAACCTAAGCACAGTGTGGACACTTAAGTCCACTTTATTAGGTTGACCTAAGGGCAGTTAAGTCAACTTACGAAATCCCACTTCAGAGAAACTACTTTGTTAAGTCAACCTAATAAGGTCGACTTTAGGTCAACTTAACAATGTTGACCTAACTTTTTGTAGTGTAGACATAGCCTATATAATGTACAAGATGAACTGAGTTTATGCCGTAATCTGGACATCAGCTGGGGAATTTCTATTGCAGTTAATGGAGCTATGCTGATTTACATGAGCTAAAGATTTGGCTCATAATTTCTCTTCTGATCATATTGCCTCAGCACCATTGTTATCAAACAGAGTTTGAAGTCATTTGTGGTATTTGAGACATTAAAAGAAAAAATAAGAAAAATACCCCTTCTTGAACACCCACTGTTAGTATTCCACATTGTAAAAGAACTTGTCCTCTATTCCACTGATACTTGACCTGATTTATTTTATTTTATTTTTGAGATCTCTGAAATACTGGACATGTTAATAAATTGCACAAGAACTTATTCAAAGCAGGGTGAAACAGCTGTACCCGCAAGTGTCTATACAATCTTTTGCATGAGCAAATGCACATTTGCATGTGCAAAAGAAACAGCACATTCAAATCCTTGTTAGCATCATGTACCCATTTTTCATGGACAAGTGCAAAAGGCTTTTTATTGCATCAATGCACATACATTTCTGAAAGTGTATCCAAATGCTCTGCTTTGAAAATTTGGCCAGTAGTGCAAAACAGACAACTGAGCGTCTGCTGGATTACAAGTAAAAATAATCCCTCAAGAAATAATAATAAAAAAATTCCCTTGATATCCCAGTACTTGTTTCTACCTCCCTCTGTAAGGATGGAATGATCTGTAGCCATATGCTGTTTGTTATTAGTATTAATTGTGTTACTGTAGAACCCAGAGTCCTACAACAGTTGATGAGGTAGCTCCTCAAAGCCCCTGGCAATGTATGCTATTGGTCTGATTTATATACAATAGACAAGTATGACTTCCATAAAAACACATTACAACAGAATCAGTTTGTCCAGGTGCAAAGATGGGCCCCCAGCTTTCAAGATAAGCCTAATCAAAAACCAGATTCAAACATCCAGGCTTTGAGGAGTTGAAAATCCAAATCCAGACCTTAATTCTCAGTTTTATGCCCATCTACACCACCACTCGAATTTGTCTGACTAACATGCAGGTGAATTATGTAGCACAGCTTTCTAATGACTGATAGAATGAACAATGTGCACAGCAGTTTATTGCTTGATTTCATTGTGGTATGCTTTGAAATCAACTAGCATGAATGCCTACAGAAAATAAAAGCTCTGCCACTATGATAACTAAAGTTTTTTGTTCTTTATATCTTTTGATTTGGGGGTGAAGGTCCTAAATGATATCCTTGACAACACATGTATGTGGTTTAGATGGTATCTTGAGATGTAGGAGTTATGGATTTCTTAGAACTCATGAACCTCAGAAAATATTAGATATTTGCAGACTAAAAATCCATTCTCTTATGAAGTAATTATCTTTTGCTTCCCACGTGGGGAAATAGCATGGAATAGCTAGTATGGAATAGTTATTCTGCACTGGCTCCCCATTTGTTCACTCTTCTTCTGCACTAGTGGAGAGCTTTGTGATTGCTAAATTCAATGGGATTTGGGTGCTTAATTCTCTAAAGCTCTTTTAAAAATCTCAGTCTGAAACACCTTCCTCTTATTTAGCCCTTTCCATCAGCAGATCTCAATGCACTCCACAAAGGAGGTTGGTATTCTTAGCCTCACTTGAGAAAGGGGAAAATTGAACTTGAAGGAAGTGAATTGATTTGCCCAAGATCACCCAGAAGGTCAGTGGCAGAGTCAGGTCTCCAGAGTCTCAGTTCAATGCTCTATCCCACTAAGCAACACTGCCCCTCTATTTTCACATAGGCCACTTTGAACCATCATCAAATCAGAACAGTTTTCAGGCACTGCTGAGCTGGGCTAAAATTGAATTGGTGAATTAGAGGTGAAAGATTATATCCTAGATTATATGCCCTAGAGATGAGTTTACTAGACAACATTTGCCAAGGAGACATTGGCTTGACATACTATTAATCACTGAGTTTTGAATTTAGAAAGGTAACAGCTTGCTGGAAGAACTTGAGGGAAATGATTAGTATGAAGAGAGCTGTCTCATTTCCAAGGGACCTGCATGCATCGATCATGAAAATTAGGTATATTTTTTCAATCTGATGCTCCCAACACTTTAAAGAAATTGGTCCTCAAAAACCCAATGACTATAGTAGCTCAGGTAATGGGCGTGTGGTTAACATCAGAGATGTGAAAGTAATTAGACACTTATCCATAGCTGGCGGTGGATGTCCAACGTTTTCACCTGCTGGCATGTCTAAGAATATTTTCACAGAAGATACAGCAATGAGAGAAGGTCAGTCCAGAAAGTCCATCATAGCTTCAATGAATTACCTTCTCCATCCTGAAGCCTTCTCCTCAGCTTGTAAGTCTCACTGCCTGGGCACACATCATAGGATAAGCAGTGTGTGGTGGGGAACCAAAGATACCCTCTCTGACCAGGAGCTGTTGGATTCGAAGGTGCACAAGTACTGTTTCTGGGGCCTTCAAGTTTTCACTAAGAAGATCACAGTCATCCATGTACTTCTCTCCCACTCCAGCTTTCATTTTGTACTCCTCAAAAATTGCACATCCCCATAAATATTGCCTATGCAGCCTCTCTCTATGAGGGTGGTCTCTTCTTTTCAGGTGGACAAAGGTGAAGCCATCCTCAGAGAGCTGTACAATATGTATTGTGTTTCTCCCTTCCAATTCCTGCCACTTTGGGGCTCTCCCTTCGCTCCCTCCCACTCCTTTAAAAACAATTCTCTATCCAACTCTCCTCCACCGTGTACTGTCATTATTTGTATTACCATAGCTTCTAGGAGCCTCAGATATGGACCAGACCCCATTGTGCTAGGTGCTGTACAAACAGAAGAAAAAGATAGTCTATGCCCCAAGGGGCATACAGTCAAAGTATAAGAAAAAATAACAAATGAATAAAAAACACAAGTCAGGGGGGAGTTAAAGGAAACAAATGAGATAAAATGACAGGCTGTAGTCTCATTCACCAGGAGCTGAATGGCTACTAGCTGCTTCCCAATTCCATCTTTGGTCCATCCACCATCAGGCTTCTGCCCTTTCCATTCCCCTGAAGCCACTACTACCAGCAAGGTTTCTAACATTCTCTTCCTAACCAGGTCTTAAGATTTCTGTCCCATGCTCGTCCTACTTGATCTCTCTGTAATGTTTGACCCTGTCAGTCATGAAAGTCCTTCTTAACATCTTGTCATCCTGTGCCTTTCATGATACAGCCTCTTCTGCTGTGGTCTCCTCCCCTTATGCGGTTTCAGCTACTGTTGCTGTGTTGGACACACACAACTAAACTCCTGATCTATATCCTTCCAACTAATCTCACATCTCATCTCCTCCTGGATATCTCAAAGTTAGCCTCAGGTTTTATACGGCCAAAACTGAGCGCCTCATCTTACCTTCAAAGCTCTTTTCCCACTATCATACTGACGACTGTAACTTTGTGTTCTCTGGCTTCAGACTTGGACATTGCTTCCTCCAGCCCACTCAGAATGCACCAGCTAAAATAATTGTGCTGATTGATCCGACCAGGCACATCACTTTGAATCACCTGAATGCCTGCCCCTCATGCACCACTGCAAGTTTAAACTTCTTATTTCCAGCCTGTTTTCTCTTCCAACTTCCTCCATAACACTGCCCTCCATGCTGAGATGGTCACCTCACTGCCCTCCTCTAATCCACCACTAATGCCAGCCTGGATATGTCAATTGTGTACTTCTCTCCCACAACTATGTTTGTGCTGTTACTCCACTCTGTTCCCTCTGCATGCTATGATGTTCCTAACGGAAGAGCATCACCTTCTCTCACTTCATTCAAATCATTATATAAGGCCCATTTCTCCATAATACTGATATGAAGTTAGGCAGCTATCTAATGTAATAAAAACATTGTTTGATCTAAAAAAATCCTCTGTTAGGCTCTGCGGTAACCCCTATTGAGCAACACCTTATCTTACTGATGTCCTCTCTGTCCATCTCATAATGTTATTGTCCCCTTGTCATGTCTGATATTATCTTATAAACTTCTGTTTTGGGAAGCACTTTGCACCAGGTCCAGGGCCAGATTTAGGGCAGGAGACCGCCTATGGTGCCTGGCTTCTGGAGTGTCAGGCCAGGGGTTATTTCTGCTGTTAGTGACAAAAGGGAAAATAGAATTTTGAAGTAAAATATTTCAGGTATTCCGTATGTGGAGTCATTTTTCACTAACCTTCTAGAATGTTATGGACCTTTGTAGAGTTTGTTAGAAATTTCCAGACTTTGAAAACTACATTTTCCTTCAACTTCCTATAATGTTGTCAGCCATGCCCTTATGGGTATATAACGGGCAGGATGACAGTAAGTGAGATACAAGAATGAACTGAAGTGATGATGTGAAACTTATTTTATTGTGCAAGTAGCATCTAAAAAAGGACATATTTAATGAGATGCCAGGAACATCTATCATGCCCATATCTATACAACAATATAAAAGAAATAGTATTACTTCAGAGTTGAAGATTCCATCACTGTTGCCAAAGAAATAGCAGAAAGCTTAGGAATTGACCCTATCTTTGAAGAAAAGCTCTTATTCATTAAAAAAAATAGACAGACAGTTTGGTTATGAGAGCAGAGATGAGGTGATGAGAAACTTGGAAGAAAAATTGACATTGTTTTTGCTTTCGACATTGCCCGCATGCTCATCAAAGAAAGGTTCAGACAAATGAAGCACCACAAAAAGACCTTGGGGGGAGGAAGAGAGTTATGCAGCCTTTATAAGCAGCTGATAGACATGAAGAGCTTCTTGAATAATTGAATGGACCTTCACTGGACTCTGACACATGGGGAAATTCAGATGGCAGTGATAAAGACCTCTATATTGAATTGGACTCCGTCCGTCACATTTTGCCACACGCGAAGCACTCTCTACTCCAAGTTCTCTAATTCATTCATGATTCAGAGCTGAGAACGCTTTTCCTAATCTGTGGATAGCTTTGAGGATTCTGCTCATGCTGCCAGTCACAGCCACAAGTGTTGAGTGAGCTTTTCAAAGCTCAGGGTCATTGAAATAGATCTTTGATCAATGATGGCTGATGAGAGATCAAGCATAAAATAGCAAGAAATACACCATTGGTCAGTCTTTGGATCGCTGTGATGCTGTGCTTCAGTTCATGACAGCAAAACCTCTTGAACTAACAGGTTAGGGTTTACAGATTAAGGTTGTCATCTACTATACCACTATTTAATATGGGTCCACCCAATGTTGGGGGAGAGTTCAATTTCTTGCTGTTGGTATATTTCAGTTACCCTTAAAAGTTTCTATAAGCTTAGAGGAAAAGTGTTTTGTTTTTTTTTTAATTTGCTTATAAGTGGCATGAATAAATACAGAAGTACAGATCCTAGCATGCAAATTTATAGTCATATTACAGTGACGAATCATGCACCAAAGTCATGGACTGGGCTACAAATGCATTAAAGAATAAGGTATTCAAAAGTTTAACAAATGGGAAGGGGCACTGAAAAAACTCTGCCATTTGGTCTAGGGCTGGCCCTGCTTAGTACAAAGACCTTTAATTACATATAGAACCAATAAATTTATATAATAATGCATATTGAGGAATAGATGCCTAAAAGCATCCAGATAGGGACTGTAAAATTAAATATTCAGTACTTTTGTGACTGTACATTTCTTCCATAAGTTGAGGTAGCTATCTACCCCCTTTTGTGGGGTGGGTTGCCCTCCAACTTCTGAACTGGATGGTGGTTATAATCATTCTGTCATTAAACACAAACAAACGTAGCTTATCTAGTCATTGAAAATTATAATGGTGAATGTATCCATGAAATGAGTATTTTATTTTTCTGGGTATTTACATGAACTATAGAAGCTGGAGTTTGTTTATTTGCTAAAGGTCTTATGATTAAATTATTTATAGGAATTATGAATTAAGAGTGATGAATAAACATGGATGACAATTAATAGATTCTTTGTTGAATTCTCATATGGAACCAGATGGTCTACTGATGCATGTAAATAGATCATTTATTTCATTTAGAAATCTGAATGTTGAATAAGGAATTAGATTTTTATAATTAAAGAGCTTACCAAATGTTAAAGCAAATACAAAGTGTAATCAGGGAAGCAGATTTTTATTTATTTGTCAGATGAGAATAGATTAAAAAACGTCTTCAGAATTGATATTTTAATTGTACCATATCAGTCCATCAGAAAACAATTACTCTTAGAAGAGCACTGAGGTCACTTGCAATTATTACATTTACCATCAAATTACAAAAAGTATTTATGCTACTTCTACTTTCTAACGTAATATACAAATTTTATTGGTGGTTAATAACATAGTTTATTTTTGTATGGTTGCTTCAAATACAAAATACATGCATTGATCACATCACTATAAATGTGGATGGAAAAACAAATCAAACTGAATAGCAGTACAAAGGTACATTCATTCTTTGATGTGCCGTCATTTTGCTGCTCTTGTTTGAAGACATGTTTTAAAGAAACAGAAAGAAAAGTGTATGTGAAACACCATGCAAAGGATGCTGTGACATGTTTCCAAATTACTGCAGTAACAATACAACAGTTACTAAGATACCAATCACTGTGGTTTAACAGCTGAATAAGGCACGTGTATGTATTTATGTAATTGGTAAACAAATCCATGGATAAATCACAAAACGATGATTTCCACTGCCCTCTGGGAAACAGTAAAATACAGGACTTATTAATCTGACATTTCAACAGATCAGTGGGGTGCCATTACTCTATAATGAATTCTCTGTATAATTGAGACTTATGGGGTGCGTCTACACTTACAAATTAAGTCGACTTAAGCTTGCTTAAGTCGACTTAATTTAATCTGCGTCTACATTACATTTTCCTTATGTCGACTTAAGGAAAATTAAAGTTGACTTTATAAAACCTATTTTAAAGTCGACTTTACTGGCTAGGTCAACTTATTAAGTCAACTTAGCCAGTGTGGATGCAGATTAGCCCTAAATTGACTTTAAGTCGATTTAAAAGGCTCCAGGGCTCCCCCACTGCCCTCCCTGCCAGGGTGGCTGGGACAGCCAGAGCCTGGCATACCCTGCCACAGGGCAGGACAGAGCCCTGCCCACCCTGCTCCTATGCCCTGCCAGTGTCCCTGTCCTGCTCAGCCCCCACTATACCCAGGTACAATGGGGCAAATGCTGAGCCCCCAGCACTTGGCAAGGGATGCCCCCCCTGCCACCATTGGCCAGTCCCAGGTCCACCTTGCCCCTAGAAGTCGACTTAGGTGTCCAGTGTGGACGCTCTAAGTCGATTTGGCAGGGTCCCCTTTAAGTCGACTTAATTTTTTAGTGTAGATATGGTAAGTCTTTAAGTCGACTTTGTTAAGTCGATTTAGCAAAGTTGACTTATTTGGCCAAGTGTAGACATAGCCATGGTGACCCAGAAAAAAAGTGTACAAACACAGGTAGAAAGAGCTATTTTCCTTACACTGGTGTAAATCAGAGGCCAGGGGGCTATATCATTGTTAAACCAATGCAAGGGAGAAGATTAGCAGGTCCAACAACATTAATGAGCTTTATTTATGCAATAGAGGCAAAAGAGCTAGTTATCTATTGCACTCCAGCTTCTGTATACTTTTCCAGTAATGTAAAAATAACAGGCCTTGGGAAATAACCTCAATGCAGGAAACATTGCCTGGCTGGTCCAGCAGTACCTCAGTCCTTCTGCAATGGCCTCTCCTAGACACCAGCATAGGAGCTATATTGAGAGAATTGGACACGGTGGGCAGGATGCTGCAGAACTCTCCACTTCCCATGAAGGACCATAGAGAGCTGTAGACAGCCTGAGCATGATCTGGAGAAATTCTCTGCCTATTATGTACTCTGGGGGCTGAGCCAGTGTCTGACAGGGTCCAGAACGTGGGGTGTGAAAAGAGGACGGAAAGATGTGTTTCCCTCATGACCAATCGAAGTGTTGTGAGGTTCAGTGTGGATAATAGTATGTAGAGCCTTCCATCTGAGGATATCAAAGCACTCTCTATATATTAATAAATTATCACTCATGATCTTGCTCTGAGGAAAGTATTATTTCTGTTTTACATACCGGAAAAAGTTGAACCCTGAGGAGGTTAAGGCCCAGGACTACAAAAGGTATTTAGGAACCTAAATCAATGGGAGATAGGCCTCTAAATACTTTTTAGAGTCTGGGCCCCACTGACTTGCTGAACACCACACAGGAAGCCAGTAGCATTTGGAAAAAGAGTCCCTTTGTTCTGAATCCACTTCTGCTTCTTACCTCCACAAGAACATCCTTCCAATGCATATGTATTCTGCTACATATAGCCACTTACCACACCAGTTCCTCTTCCTCCTTTAGTTGGACTTCGAATGGGACTCCATCTAGTAGGTGGCTTTTGAGCATAGCCCGGAAACATCGCAAGGAGAGCATTTGTCACAGTACTATCAATCTCACCCAGAACCAGGATGTTAAAAGGTGCAAGAGAATGAAAAACAATGGGAGAAAACATCTACCCAAAGTTTTTGCACCTCTGTGCATTCAGTTTGAGTTAAGATTTTGTGGGTTCTTGTTTTATTTGAACTAGTCATCCCAGGACTGGTCTTGAGATCTCCAATAGGAAATATTTGAAGCTCTAGTTAACAGATTAGCCACACAGTCTTTTGTACTTTGCCCTGCATCTGAATGGGTTCTGGTTTTAAATATCAGAGGCTATGTCTACACTAGCAATTTAAGTCGACTTAAGGAGGCTTAAGTCGACCTAAATTACTCCCTGTCTACAGTCATTAAGTTGACTTAAGAAATTCCTTAAGTCGACTTAATGAAAGCTTAAGTCGACCTAATACGAACCACCCATTAGGTCGACTTAAGCCTTAAATTGACTTAAGGACAGTGTGGATGTGGAGTAACCCTTAAGTCGACTTTATTAAGTCGACTTAAGGGTGGTTAGGTCAACTTAACAAAGTGGACTAATTCGACTTGACCTTATTAAGTCAACTTAACAAAGTCAACCTAACTTTTTCTAGTGTAGACATAGCCAAAGAGACCTATTTCCCTCTAGGTGAGAATAACTTGCATAGAGGAGAAGAAACTATGAAAGAATTTTAATCATAGGACAAGGTCAGTAGTAGATAATACAGCCTCAGGCTGAATTACCTTCCCATGATTTATCACTGTGATTTTGGGAGAAGAGAATCCAGAGGCATAGAATCATAGAATATTAGGACTGGAAGAGCCCTCATGAGGTCATCTAGTCCAACCCCCTACTAAAAGCATCCAATCTTGCCACTTATAGCTGCTATCCCATGGCAAGGACTTCCACTGCATCTGGGTGGGGGAACATGCAAAGAGATATCACCCCTTTCCACAGGAATCAGGTCCCCAGAGGTCTTGTAAGAAAAATATGCCCTTTTAAATGAGTCAGCTTGCACTTTTCTACCAATCACATTTTACATCTTCCATGTGAGGCTGCCTTGAAAATACCTTAGAATAAACCAAAACAATGGGACAAGCTCAAAAAAAAAAAATTACATTCTAACAAGTTATGACCAGTTTTGCAGATTCAGGAAACTAAAACAATGCAGGAAAGTTTGTCTAAGCCTCTGACCCAAGCTTCAGTACTTCTAAGTTGGCCCATAACTAGTCAGGATTCAGCCCTACACTCTGATCACACAAAGAAGGGATTTTAACACTTGCTCTTCATGGGTTGCTAGGGAAAAAAGATACTGTTTACTTGACTGATAACATATATGTCTGTCAATCTTTGTCTAAATCGAGTCTTGTAGCTTCAAAACTTTTCATCATTTAGAAATACTTTGGCGGGCACTCACATTTTGCAAAAAGTGGAGGTGGTGGTGGGGGAGGGGGATTTTTAAATCTTGTGCTATTTTATTTTGTATGGACTTTAGCTGATTCAAGGATACCTTTATGTGTTGATTTACTGCATTAATTTTGTCATTTTATATATATTATTGTACATGTCTACACTGATAATAATTTATACATGTCTACATTGATTATAATTTATGTGCTTTGTTTATTTGATTTATAGTAAAGGTGTTTTTATATTAATTCGTTTAAATATTTTGTTTTTTAGCTTCCTAGCTTATTTAATTTAATAATTTTTAAACCAGTTTTTAAAGTGAGGTTTTGTTGGACTATGATTTAGCTATTTTTAAAGGAATTTTTAATTGTGGAGTTTTTATATTTTTAAAATTATTCTGGTGGTCACTAAACTGTTATTAAAATTAGACTTTTGATGCCATTAGAAATTTTTATATTAGAATTAATTGCTTTAACATATTTTTGTTGTCAATTTTTTAAAGGACCAGTAGCATTTAACGTGCAGAGCAAAATAACCTTTTATTCCCTGCTGGTATCACTATTTGTAGTCTTGACTTCTCAGCCTAGTATTTGCATATAAAGAGGAGTGTTTCAACCTGAAATTAATTTTATTTTCCCCTGGTGCTGTCCACTGGGGATGTCAGTTTAGACATGACCAAAAAGAGGTTTACAGGTAGAAAAAAAGAACAACTTACACTAGGATTTGTCGCCAAATAGAAGTCCCAAAGTCTCATATTGATTTTGCTTTTTTATTAGCAGATGGCCCTTTGTTGTGGCTTATTAGCCTGAGCTTAAAAGTGGAATGTGGTGCTTAGTATTTCTGTTACAATGAAATAAAATATACCTTGGGAAATAATATATATGAGCTGGCCTCATTTACTGCTCATCCAGAAAGATGCTCACCTGCCATACATCCCTTCTGTAATAGTTTCCAAGGCCCAACTTCAGGCAGAAGGGGTGGAGAACAGTTTCTCTAATGTTCAACGAGACCACATGACTTTCCAAGTTATACAGTATACTTGACTTGGATAAGAATGAATGAGATTCATATTATCTGTCCCTGTGGTGGAAGCAAAGGCAGTTCCTAATTGCTTTGAAGGAAGCTGGGTTGTACTCTTCTTGCTGAATCAATGACTCTGAGTGGATCACTCAGACTAAAAGCACTTCTTGAGTGACAGCCAGCCAACTCACAATTAGCATGCACACTGACCCACATTAGGAGAGCTGCCAGACGCTAGTCTCCTGTCCTGGGTGGAAGTCTCATACTTGTATTATTTTATTTTATTTCTTTTTAAAAAACTACACAGTGACATGTATTGTTCCAGCCTGGAAAAACATCTGTTTTAAAATTTCACACAGTTAAAGTTAAAAATTTCTCTCAGCAAATAAGTGATCATTTAAACAAGACTTTGCTAAAGAGACTATCACAGCAACTTTCTAGGGCTTGATTGCTTTAAATCCATGGGGCCTTTAATGAATAACAACAAAACATCCTGGTTTGTAATCTGCAAGCAAGAAGGTGCAACACCTTCTTCAACGCAGGTGATGCATTTAAAAAAAGAATCATGATTTTTTGTTGTTGTTGTTGTTGTTGAGGCAGCAGATCCAGGAAGCAGTAACAAAACACTGAAATATTCGGTGCTGTGTTTTATCACTCAGTGTGATCATTAGATACACCTACATGTTTCAAAGCCAGGTATTTCTAATTGGATAAATTACCAAATCATTGTAGCAATATCAACACAGACTGCAGTAGGTGCCATAATGTAATGCAACATCATTACATAGCCAAATGTAACCCAATATGCATACAGGTTATGAATACAAGTTAACATAACATTTCATTACCTACTCTAATGCAATGTACTGCAACCTCATACAAACAGAATCTAAGCGTCTAAAACAATAATACTAATCTATGTCTTTATAATACAGTTGAATAAATATTTCTCTCCGGAGGTGCAATTGCTCCCTCTAATGTTAGTAGATAACAGTAGCTCACTGGTACCAGCTGTTTTCACTTTGTTTATAATCATAGATTGCTTTAAATACAAGTGAAAGTGCATGACAACTTTATTCCTTTTATAATTAACAATGTTGGTCACAAGAGATGATTCATGTTTCTCAAATAGTGAAGTTTTCTTCCCCAAAGTGCATGGGAATATGTACCACATAGAAAAGCTTTTTAAACCAAATTTGAATCTACTATACAGTTTTGTGCTATTAACATTACTTGGGGGAACACTGGGGCGCATTGAGTGCTTTTTATCTTCTTCTTCAAAAAAAGACCACTTTTTCTAAATGGGGAAAGGCAAGTGATCCTCTTAGATTTAATATTTTTAAATTGTAAGTTACATATAGATGAACATCTGACAGCTTTCTTCTTGAATGCAATAAATAGATAGTGCATTTGTAGCATAGCAACATGCCAGTAAGCACAGTCAAGAGCACTGTTGTAATTACAGAGTAAATGTGCACCTCATTGTAGGATTACTTTTTCAGAGAACAAAGTACGAAAATGCTGCAGTCAGTTATGCATGTAAATCTGGAGTAATTCCATTGAGTTCACTGTGGTTCCTCTGGGTTTATACTGGTGTAACCAAGATGAGTTCACTCTCTCTTATGCTTAGAAAACAGAGGAGAGTTTGGTGCTGGTAAAAGATCTAACCAATGTAAGTAGGATTTATGGCTGTTGAGAGAAGTGTTTTAAATATTCAGCATGGTCCTAAAACAGAAAGTTTGACTAAATTTAGTATTTAGAATTTTAGTAAAAAATGTGTTTTGTATAAAGGGCCTGATTCTTATCTAAGGTCAGTGTAAAGCAGGTGTAACAATTGAAGTTACCCTATGCAGTGAGGGTATAAAACACTATCAAAACAGAATGGATGTGTTTTATACTCACTTTGAACAGGTATTAGATGGCTATACAAGATGGGAGAATCAGGCCCAATGGGGATATGCAGATGTAAAATCAGGGTAAGTGAAGCCAGATACATTTCCCTGATTATTACTATTTTGTCTAATAATGGTTGTATAGATGCTAATATCCTAGCATATTATTCCAAAAGGAAATTTGACCAAGACACTACAGAGAATTTCAGATATTTCTGTTGTTTTATAAGGCAAAGATTAAATTCTAAAAACACTGAAAATACATTAAAGTCTAAGTGCTTTGTATATCCTTTCTCAAGCTAGGAAATAGACCATTAGGACACTTACTGTCAGAAATTTGCACTGACATCAGATTGTCTATGGAGATGTGGACGTCATCTAATTGAAGACTTCTTTGTCTCAGGCTTTGTCATTCTTTTCTTCTAAGATGGATGAGCATAGATTTTCCTGGAGAAAAGTATGGCTCAGAGGGAAAAGGCTCTTCTTGGAGTAGAGCCATAGTTCAGGATTTCCCATAAACCTAATTTAGATTATGATCATATCAACTGCAGATCAGAAAACAATCCATTCTTGATAGCAAAACACCATTCTGTGGAAGTGAGTGCTTGCCTCTATTTCATAATTCAGAAGACGTGAAAGTGGCGCCCTACTTCTTTCCTAATTCTTCATGGGAGAAATAAATCAGGGATTATACATTTTTCCTTGTGTTTATTCTGGAAACTGGCTTTGTCAATGACATCAGACCCTTCAATTCTGCTGTGGCTCTGTCCTTCCCATAGCTTATACACATAGCCTGGGGTTCTGATGAAGGATAATTAAGTCAGAAATAGAAACTCCTCAGTAAGCCGTTTTTAATATTACCTGGTGATCAAGAATACAAAATTGGAATGCCTGCGGCCAGTCAGACTTTAACACATGTCCCTACACATTCTATCTTGACATTCACTTAGAAAAAAATCAAGAAATATTGCTAAATACCATATCCACTTGTGACCTCAAGGGGAATTTTGGGTAAACAGAATTTAACATATCCAAACTAGAATTTGGCTAAGTCATGAAAGCAGAAACTTACTGCTGAGGAAAAATGCAATAGGATCTTAAGTAACCACAACTGGCCAGAACTTCAATTTTACATTTTCCTCTGAAAGATAGAAATGCCCATAGCTGTCAGGGTAGAGAATCACAGACATTAGAAATGGAAAAGTCTTATTTGGTCATCTGCTCCATCTCTGTCCATGCAAGTTCATTTTGGCTATGTCTACAATGGCAAGTTAGATCGACTTAAGGAGGCTTAAGTTGACCTAACTTAGTCCCCGTCCACACCAGGCTTTTATTAAGTCGACTTAAGAAGTTCCTTAAGTTAACTTAATGAAAGCTTAAGTCGACTTAGTAAGACCTGCCGAGTAGGTCAACCTAACCCTTCTTTAGGTCGACCTAAGCACCATGTGGACACTTAAGTCCACTTTGTTAAGTCGACCTAAGGGCAGTTAGGTCAACTTAACAAAATGGACAAAGTCCACGTCCATGGACACCACTTTGTTAACTCGACTTAAAGTCGACCTTATTAAGTCGACTTAACAAAGTCGACCTAACTTTTTCTAGCGTAGACATAGTCTTTGATCCCAACTGGCTGAGCAAAACATTTAAATGTGGGATTAATTTAAAGTATCAGAGTAATACTAAATAGTGCAGTGCCGCCAGTCACATGCTTAACTTTAAAAACTCACGTTAAGCATTTTGCTGGATGGTGGCCTAAATCAAGAGCCTTGCAGTCAATGGAGTTGTACCAATGTTAAAATATATATCAATCTGAGATCAGAGTCAGACTCTAGATCTCATTTTGAAATGGTATTCTTCTTTACTGAGCCTGGTTTAGTCTCTCTAAAGTATATTTTTAATCTCTGGCCTAGCGTACAAATGAATTTCTTTACTGGTACAGCTATTTTGGTTTTGGGGGAGGCTTTTTTAAAAAAAAAAGCAAAAAAAAAGCAAACCCCACAATAGTTACACTAGAATAACCCCTGATGTAGGGAGTTAAAGTTAACGGAGTGCCTGTACCGATAGTTCCTTCCCCTTTCCATATTAAAATAGCTGTATCAGAGTAAAGCACCTTTATAACACATTAAAGAGGGGCACCCTACCACTTTAACTATAGCAGCATAGCTACAACCTGGGTCTTGACAAACCCTTACATTAGTTACATGTGAGATTCCATTCTATCTTTCTTTCTCTTTATGCATATGGGAAATCTTATGGATCAAATACACCACTGCGTTCTTAGAAAAGTGTCTGATGAAGTGGGATTTTCTCCCACGAAAGCTCATGAGATAAATAAATGTCAGTCTTTAAAAGTGCCACAGGACTCCTTGTTTGTTTGGCTTACCTAGACTAATACGGTTACCCCTTTGGAACTTAGAAAAGTAGTTACTGAAGACACCTCATGATGAATGCTGAGCAAGCTTCATTTTTCTTAGACCTTGATGAGTTTTTCCTTTCCATTGATGCTTTGTTTATCAGTGGATGTCCCACATATAGGGTACTTTCAGTAACTTTCAAAGTTTAACAGTTGGTGAGTAAAATCCAATACTAATATCCAACTACTGTAACCCCTTCCTTTATGCAAAGGTCAGCTAATTCAAGATATGATTAGTTATTATTTTATACTGCACTCATCATCATAATGAACCAGAATACATAGAATCAGTGACTGTCCTAAGTTTTCATTATAAACATCTTATTTATATACTGCCATAAATATATATAGCATTTGACTGACCATTAAAAGAAGGGAGCCAATTCCAATCTCATTTGCATCAGCCTAAATCAGGATTAAATTTAAATTGATGGTATTGCACTGGCGCAAAATCCATTTCAAATAAGATCAGAATCAGGCCAATATGCCAGTCATGAAGAGCTAATAGTTTAACTAATTATGTTAAGTTTAGCATCAGTAAGAATCCCTACCCAGTTTTGCAGTCAAGTAAACACACCCATCTGATACGATCGTATCTTCAATGAGCTTTCTTCCTTATATGCACTAGCTTGCTATATAGTGACACAACTATTATGTATACAGCACATAAAGAACCAGGCTACAGTGATGCATATATGCATTGGTCCTATACAGTACTGGGCTCTACCTGATGTTTTTGTTTTGCATGGATCTTACCAAAGCATACGATCCATTTACCACACAATTAGTTAGAGGTTTTTCATTCCAGTAACATGCATCGCCACTTCATCTGCCTTAATATTCCATGTATGCAGTGTGGCTGTAGCTCTATTGGTCCCAGGATATTAGATAAAAATAAAAAGATATTACCAGAAAAGTTAATACTTCACCCACCTTTATGTTTAAGGCTATCAATTTACCAGGTACATAAACTGTCATCCTGAAATTTTATTTTAATCATCACTAAAACTTTCCAACTAAGCACAAGCTCAGAGTGTTACATTTTTATTTTCTGTTTACTATAAATTTTAATGCATTAGGCTAGGAGGGTCATGTAAAGTTTGTTTTGGTTTTCATTTCCCCCTCCATCTTGTTCTCCAAAAGTGCCACCTTTTGAAAGCAAATAGCTATTTTCTTATTTTGCCTGTGACAGCATATTGGGTGCGTCTATACTTAGAAATTAAGTTGACTTAAACTTGCTTAAGTCGACTTAATTTAATCTGCGTCCACACTACATTTTCCTTAAGTCGACTTAAGCAGCTGTTTAAGGAAAAATAAAGTCGACTTTATAAAACCTCGTTTAAAGTCAACTTTACTGGCTAAAGACTTTAGAAAGTCGACTTAGCCAGTGTGGATGTGGAGTAACCCTAGACTTGGGGGCTTTAGGGCTTGCCCTCCCTGCCAGGGTGGCTGGCACAGCCACAGTCTGGCGTGCCCCCCCACCCTGCCCTTATGCCCTGGCACTTGGCAAGGGGTGCCCCCCCTGCCACTGTGGACCTGTCCCAGGTCCACCTAGTCCCTACAAGTTGACCTAGGTGTCCAGTGTGGACACTCTAGGTCAATTTGACAGGGTCCCCTCTAAGTTGACTTAATTTTTGAGTGGGGACATGCTAAGTCAACTTAAATTAACAAGTGTAGACATAGCCATTGTAAAAGCTGTAATTTACCTTCCCATATAGGCACCAAAGAATCATCTTAAATGTGTTAATGGTTAAAGATGTGTCACCACCATAGTAGCTTTCAGAAGCATAGCCAGTTGATCATTCATACAATCAGTACCAGAGTCCTACAAAGTCATACTGTTTAGTTACTAGACTGGCAGTTCTTTGCATGTAACAACAGTTACAGTTTAGTCTTAAATCATGCTGGGGAAAATTTCATAGCTGTTTATTTGGTAAACAGTCAGAGGAGTTGTATTAATATGTGAAAAGGTAGAACCACTATAGTTATTATTTAATACCTAGTTCTTACTAGCACTTATCAGTAGATATGAAAGTGTTTTGCAAAGATATTATCCCCATTTTACATATGGGGAAACTGAGACACAAAGCCATGACATTTCTTGCCCACAGTCACCCAACAGAGTAATGACAGAGCAAAGAAAAGAAATTCAGTCTTCCGACTCCCAGGTCAGTAGACAAAAGAGGCTCTTGAGATCAAGGCCCCGTTGCATTAAGCACCATACCTACTCATCTGGCAGAGGGTTGCACTGGGCTGTCAGTAGCAAAAAGGGCTAAGCTCAAGTAGCTGGGGTCCATCTTAAAAAAACTAGCACCCACACTATCTTGTGTCATCACAGAGAATTTCAGGGACTACTAGATATCTTCCAAAGGTGAACTTAATGCGTCCCTATTAATAAAACACTGAATCTTCATGAAACAAGGAAAACTGTTATTGGAAAAGGAAATATAGCAACATCCTAGCTACACAGATGATAACAAAGCACTGTCCCACAGCAATTTTGATAGGTTCAATACTTTGGTTCCAACTGCCCTCCTCTCCCCCCAGTGTGACTATCCAATAAGCAAATGTCTCTTTACCACATCACTTCCCTTTGCACTTCCATTAAAACCCATTCAGTTTGGTATCATAATCCCAGAATCCTGAGGACCTATCTTCAGCCCGTTTGTGAAGTGCAGCCTGCTCCTCTTCTGAGTCTCCCTCCACTACCTAATCCAGCTATAGTGATTCCAGCTTTACTTAGTAACCCGGTAGAAATCTCACTAACATCATCCTTCTCTTTCTGTTTCAGCTAAGAGATCTTCATCATCTCCCCTCAGTCTTCCCAACAAAACATGATCTATATTGGAGAAGAGCTAGTAGCACATAGGTCTCTTCTGCAAACTCCTAGCTATAAAACAGAAACCTCTTCTTACTTCAGTTCCATTACCCTCCAGTTCTGAGTTGTAAATGATTATGGTGACTCCCAAAATTTCACAGAAGGATTCTGAGTAGAAAGCATATGCTGAAGAGGCTTTGTAGCTATACTGTCTCCCAGTTTCCAACAGATGGAAGCAGAGAGCATCTTACCCTCTGACACTTCAGGCCACAGGATTTACAATAGCAAGAAAGAGCTTGGTGTGACAGGACAGATGGAGTGGAAGAACAGCAGTATGGCCCAAAAATATACACGAACTAGATGGTCACCTAGGCCACCAAGCTTTAAGGGGCACCGAATTAGATAGAAGTGAATTTCTCTCTATTTAAAGAAATATATTTATATGTTATTATTTTTCTCTATATTGGATTTGGGGGGAGGAGTGGCAAACTCATAGTTCACCTACGGCACCAAAAACCCTTGGGTGGCTCAGAGTATTATCTCTGTTTTACAGATGAGGGACTGAAGAAGAAAGACTAAAGCACACTGCTTTGCTTAGCATAGCAATACCTAGCTGTCTAGATCTCATTTTCAAAAGTGACTTAGGAGTTGAAGATGTAGGTTACCTAGTACTGAGTGTGACAAAAATAAAGAATTAAGAGGGAAAGACATGGAATTCTAGCATTCGTAGTCTCAAATCCATCCTAAAATTAAGCCTAGCTTGCTTTCAGCCAGTGGATTCAAATTTTAGAGTTGTGAGTTGTCCCACTCACAGTGTATAAAGCTCTGAGACATGGCTCTGTGAACACAATCATATGGAGATGACTCAGAATTGTCCTCATTATGATGGGTAATCCTGCTGTGACACCACAGGAAATTCTATGATAAGGAAGTTCCAAAGGGGTAGCTGCATTAGTCTAGTTTAGCAAAACAAAAAAGGAGTTTTATGGCACTTCTAAGATTAACACATTTATTTTTCACATGAGTTTTTGTCGACTCACAAAAGCTCATGTGAAAAAATAAATTTGTTAGTCTTTAAAAATGCCATTTTGTTATGATAAAAGAGTTTCATTACATTAGGACTTCTGAGTTTCACAGCAAGAGTCACCCTATAATTGATTTTATAGCATTTGTCCTGGACACTGGGACTAAAGTTTGTTGAAAGATAACATGTCACTAGCTTCCACACATCTCTGAATGACATCAGAGATGGTCAAATGTGACCTTGGCTTCCCATCTCATCTGAAGGATGGAATTACCTTAACAGATTATAAAATCACCACTGAGGAGCACTAGAGCAAACACATTTTAATGTAACTATTAAATCTTCAGGCAAAGCCCTCATCATTCTTTCACATTCTATTACCAGCTGGAAATTAGATTTTACTTCAGCATAATGGTTATAACAGCATATATAGACTTGACAATCTCCTTAGCTCAAAGTAACTTAAGGATGGGAATGCTGATTTTCCCTTCATTTTACCTAAGGACTTTGGTACAGAATTATACAAAACTAATCATTTAGGTCCCAGTTCAACAAAGCAGTTAAGTATGTGCTTGAATCCATCTCAATTCAATAAAGCACATGCTTAAAGTAAAGCAAGTACTTAAATCCTTTGAAGTGAAGGGACTTAAGGACCATTTTAATCATTTTTGTCAGTAAGGGGATTATATCACAATCCTATGGAGGCCCTGAATTCTCAGTTTCTATTGACTTCAGTGGGAGTTGGACCCTCAGTAGTTTGAGATCTCACCAGACCAGCAAAGGTACTTAGACACATTCATGTCCTGAAGTCAATGAGATTTAGGGTTCTGAACACCTTTGATGATCTGGGTCTTGGAGCCCACATTCTTCCTGAAGCTTAATATTGCTTTTTGGTATGAAGGATTGATTTTCAAAGAAACAAATGGGAAGTAGGTACCCAGCTGCCATTTGTCCATTTGAAAATGTCTGTAATGTACACCCAAACTGTCAATTGGTGTATAATTGGAATCAAAGTAGTATACTACCCTGTCTTTCTCACTTTCCATTAGGTAATAATTTCTTTTTCTTCTCCAACAGCTAAACAAAATACATATTGTGTTACAGATGCTCACAAATGATCAGGAAACCATGAGAACAGAGAACAAAATAAAACAAAACCAAACCATACACACATCTGGAAGTGGGTCACTAACTCCCATTAGAAAGATGGACATATACAGTCTTGAACACTGACAATATTGTTTGTATCTGTTGTTTTGACAGCTCCTTAGTTAATTTTCTAAATTCTGGGAAAGTCCTTCCACATATGTTAAAAAGCACTTGTGCCAAGCATATACTGCCAAGAGTATCTATGTCAAACCATTATATCTGGAGGAAAAGCAAACCAAGAAAAGTCTCTATAGGATGATAGACAGGAAGAAGAATTTAGTATACAAATGATTTATGCAGATAGCTATTTTGATGGCAACTCTTCATTTCTCCTTCCTCAGCCAAATACAGCATTTTATTGTTTGTTGAGATAATAAAATCAAGTTATCATTTACCTACATATTTCATTGAGTTTTTAGTAATACTGTGTACATTTTCAGTAACATGATGGTGGAAAATAAGACTGAGGATTATATGTTTTCCCCACTGTAATCAATAGTGATTGGAGTGCAAAATTCCTAATATCAAATGTTCAAAGGAATACTCACAGTAGCATTTGTGAGCAACCCGTAAGCTGAGATTTCTTTACAGAAAACAATTGTCTAACAATATCAAAGGATATAAAAAGGCAGTTTTTCCATAAGTATTTCAGAAAGAATAAGGGATATATTCACCAGGTGAAAGGTCTATCACAAATTGTTCATCTAATTTACTCATGACATGGTCTTATTTGTTCTAATATAGAAAAAAATTCTGCTTGTTTCTGGTACCAGTGATCATAGAGAGACTTAGAAAATGTGGACTTGAGTGGCAATGTATTGAAAATATATATATATAATGGGTTGCAGGTAAATACAAAATTATTGGTATAGTTAATGCTGAGAGCAGATGCATCAGACCACCACAATCAGTCTCCAAAAGCATGATTTTAGTCACTTACCCAAAGAATTTTGCCTGAAGGTATTTTTGTTTAGCCTTTGATTGCCAGTTTCTCCAGAAGGTTCAGTAAGCAAGAGGATACATCAAATACAACAGTTATTGATGAGGTTACTAATATCTGGAGAGGAGAGATGTCCCAAACATGTGCCAAAACTGCAAATTGTACATGACAGCTGAAGAGAGTTAAACATCAAGAGGTAGGAGTCACTGATTGATTCTAGGTTGTGGAACTGCTACTATAAATCACAGTAACCTCCAAAAGCCTTGTTTGTTCTAATCCTTTAACAGATGCTTTACCCATGAGTTGGTGACAATCTATTGCCCAAATTTTAGGGATAGTTGCAATATTCCTAATTAGCTTTTTTTCACAAAGATAATTAAAAGTGTGGAATATGCAATCAACAGGAGTTTATGGAGAGGTGTTGCACAGTCAAGGTACTGCTCAAATGATATCTTCTCATGAAATTGATTTATTGAGAAAACTAGACAACTCTTAGAACACAATGAGCATGCTTATCTTTCCATAAGGAGTATATGAACTGAAATATATTATTTGCTCTTACAGATCTGCCGCAAAGGTCTTGCAGATTGAAATGGAAGGCCTCCATAACGTCTGCCTGGGAGAGGATATTAACCTACTCCATACAGGAGAATAAGCATGGTGCAGTATTAATTAGTGCTGTCCCACTGAAAATGTCCTATTCTAGCTGGCCAGCATACATATGATGCTCATGTGAACATTACATCCTTCACAAATGACATAAATCCTTGCATAGTCTACTTTAGCCCTGAGTTTACTGAGTTCCTGAGATTTGGGAGGTTAAGCAACATAGATTCTGCTGATAGATCATATTTATGGTGCATGTGAGAACTGGCAGGCTAATGCTTCATTAAGGTCATTCCTCAGAATGAATGGATCTCAGCCACAACAAAACCCAATGAGAATTCACTTGTTTCTCATACTGTATTAAGGAGGAAGTCATCAACTTGCAATTAGAATTGATAGGTAGATGGACTCTGGATGTTTGTTACTCTCTGCTGGTATATATGGATTCAATGAGCCTCTTTCAGCTTTTGCATGGGTTGGTTTGTTCAACTTCATCATAGGTTGGGTTCATCATGGGGCATCAGTCAGAGTCCAATTCTGCATCCTACTCACACTGCAGAGATTTGGGGGAGCTGAGCCTTTTATGGGAGGTGTTTGTTATTTTACAGAATTGGGCCCTCAAATACCATGGCTCTGACCCTGAGAGGTGCTAAGTACCCTGTCCCATAAAGGATTTGGCTCAAAGTCAATTACAGGTCGAGTTACAGATGCTTAGCTTCTCAGGGGCTTGGCTAGTTAGTGGCCTTCAATGTGCCTGCCAACTATATTTGGAAATTCCATCACAGTCCATCTCACATTTGTAAATAGCAGCATTTTCCCTGGTCACCATCTGGGTGGATTTCTTTTAAAATCTGAATGATAATAAATTCCTGCTAGGAAGTGATTAGAGTTCTTTCTTTTTTTATTCCCCCTCCCAACCTTCCTTTCAATTTTAGTTCATTTTGTTTTTAAAACACAAACTCCTCCTGACTAGACCTCAAGCCCTATGTCTGTTAGCTTAAAATCACACAGAGACCCCTCTACTTCTTATTCAAAATACCTCTTGCTGAATTAGAATTTACTCTCTGCTTTAAGAGCTAACGTTTGCACTGACAGCTTTCAGGGAAACATGAAAACTGAACTTCTAAGAGCATTATCTGGGGTGACATTGGGATACTGCTGCATCCCAGAACCATCTGTAGCCTAATAAACCCTCCTAGAGGGGAAAAAAATCCCACAAACTAGTTTTGTCTCAACCTTGATGTTTTTATCATTTGCAGCAGCTGTCAGGCAGCATGGATTATTGAGTCTCATTTGTAACTGCCCGTGCTATTGACACCTTGGGCCAAATGGTCTGTAGTTACACAGGTTGACTTTAGTAGGGTTAGGTTAATGTATCAAGAGGCAAAATATATCACTTTAATTCTTAGGCAAGCATTTCACCAGTCAGACAACTGTTGTTGAAGTGGCTCGTGTTTGTTAACTCCAAAAATCTGCAGCTTCCTCACTTTACAGAGGTTGCAGATACTGTCTTTGAGATACAATGTAAAGCCAAGATTCTGTGTTCAAACCAAACAAGGGCTGCGTCTACACTGGTAAATTAAGTCGACTTAAGCTTGCTTAAATCGACTTAATTTACCCTGCATCTACACTACAGTTTCCTTAAGTCGACTTAAGCAGCTTGCTTAAGTCGACTTAAGGAAAATAAAGTCGACTTAATTAAAATTAAGTCGACTTTATAACACCACCTTTCAATTCGACCTAAGGCTCAAGACGAATCCCTAGAGTTGACTTAAGCCAGTGTAAACATGGGGTAGCCCTAAGTCAACTTAGGGCTCCCCAGGGCTACACCAATGCCCTCTCTGCCGAGGGGGGAGGGCACAGGGGGAGCCTGGCATGCCCCCCCACAGGGCAGGGCAGAGCCCTGCCCACCCTGCCCCTATGCCCTGCCAGGGTCCCTGTCCCCCTTTGCCCCATTGTACCTAGGTACAATGGGGCAAAGGCTGAGCCCCCTGGCATTGGGCAAGGGGTGCCCCCCCTGCCCCTGTGGACCTCCCCTAGGTCCCCCTAAGCCCCTAGAAGTTGACCTAGGCATCCAGTGTGGACGCTCTAGGTCGACTTTTTAAGTTCCCCTTTAAGTCGACTTTATTTTTAAGTGTAGACACACTAAGTTGACTTAGTTAAAGTCAACTTAAATTAACAAGTGTAGACATAGCCAAGGAGTCCTGTGGCACTTTTAAAGACTAACATATTTATTTAAGGCATAAGATTTTGAGGGTATAATCCTACTTCCTCAGATGCATGAAATGGAAACTGAAATGGGATTATGCCCATGAAAGCTTATGTGATAAATAAATTTGTTATTCTTTAAAAGTGCCACAGGACTCCTTGTTTGTTTTGCTGAAACAGACTAACACAGCTACCCCGCTGGAACTTGTGTTGAAACCCAAATGCTATTACAACTGGAAGTTTGATATAAAAAAAGTCTCAAACATTTTGGCAACATTTCTAGTACAGGGCCTCCCCCCCCAATATTTTAGCTCAAGATCCCAGGGCATTTATGAAAGGACAGGAGCATTACATCTGGTATATTGGCCACATTTCAGTAGACGTTGGTCTGGATCAACAAAGGTATTTAGGCATGCTAATGTTTGGCATCTTGGTACCTAATTTTTAGCCACCTAGAAAACACAAGAACAACACTTTGATCCATAAAGCCTCATTTAGGCATCTAGGCTCCCTATAAAACATTTAGGGAGAGATAGGCACCTTAGAATGCTATCCAGGAATTGGGGCACACACTGGGAGGTGGGAGACCCTGGGTCCAGTCTCCCTCTTCCAACCATTCTCATTATTTATCCAGACTGCAGCAGCTTCAACAGGGGAGATTGGTTGGTGTGTGTTAGACACCAGGCTCAGGGCTATGCTACTGTACTCACTTGAGTGCCAGGAGACCCCAGTTCAAATCCTTTCCCATGCTCCAGGCAGGAAGGGGGCAGTGAGCCTAGATCTCCCACATTCAACCCAGTGCTCTAGCCTCTGAGCTAAAAGATAGCAGGTGAGTGACAGCACCATTACCACCTCCTGTGCCTTGTGGGGAGCAAAGCTGGCACTTAACACTTTCTTCCAAGTAACTATTTAGACACCTCAGTCTGGGTGGCTTGTTTGTGGATTGCTAAGTAGAAATAAGCATCTCCTTGCAGCCCAGACAGAGTAACCTCTTGGAGAGGAATGGGGCTCAGCACACAATTCTCTGGTCAGCATCTTCCTGTGGGGAGACGCGTAGAATGCTGGCTTTGTGGATCATATTCTTAGTCACTTCTCTCTCCCCATTCATGGTACTGGGAGCCCTGGTGCCCAGCTTGGCTTTGTAGATTGCAGTGCTATTCCTTGTGATTTTCTAGGTGTCTAAAAGTAAGGTACTGCTACTCTGAGTGTCACTGAGCCTAAATCCCTTCAAAGACTAAGGGTGGTGTCCATAAGATTAAAAAAAATGACTTCACATAGAAAAGCCAGGACTCAAGGTTAAGTATAATTTAATTGATTTTGGTAAACTGATATTCCACATTGAATAGAATGGTAATTACCATTTAATGGTAATATATAGAACTATAAAGCTTAGGATATAAAAGAATGTAGTTCATGAACAACAAGATTATTGATTGGAGAAAAAGCAATACAACAACAGGATTTAAATGACTAGCTGAGCGCAGGAAACCTGACTGCCTTCTAAGTGACTATGAATATTCAGGTAAGTGTGTTTAGCTGGAAGATTACTCAATCAGCCAACTTCAGCTGTACACAATGTACTCCTGTCTATTTCTAATGAATTTAAACCATGGTATTGGCCAGCACTGACAGTTTGCCATGGCATAGCCTTCATATTTCTCAGACATATTGTCTTGCATCTGGCATTTTACCGAACACAGAGAAGACAATGGCATGGTCCTCAGTGAGCTTAATACGCAGACCAAAGATACAGGCTGGAAAATAGGAAAGAAAGAAAAATGCTTTTTATGATAAACTAAGGTTCTCTGGAGGAAGTGTTTTACAGAGGAATATATAGAAAGAACACATGGTTGTAGAAGCAGGCAAGGTAGTTGGCTATCATGGCACAGCTTCACCTGAAGAGATGGAGGGTGTACCCCGCCCCACCTGTGACTATCCTGGAGCTTAGTAGAGTACTCTCCTGGGAGGTAGGAGACCCCACTTCAAATCCTTTCTCTGCCTCTGCTAGGGAAGTGTTGAACTTGGGCCTCTCACAGCCTGCGGGAAAGCTCAAACCACAGGACTAAAAGTTATAAGGTGAGCATGTGTGAGCACCTGCTCCTCTTCCTCTTTTGTGTGGTATGAGGCAGGCACCTAACTCATTCCTGTACAAAACTACATAGGTGCTTAAGCTGAGAGGGTACCTCCTGTTCGTGGATCACAGCAGAGCTAGGTACCCACCTGCGAAAGGGGCGGGGCTGAGCACATCACCATCTCCCATTGGCTAGTTTAGGTGAGGAGCTGCCTAGGACTCTGACTTCTGTGGATCAAGGTACCAGTCTCATCCCACTCACTGTATAGGGAGCCTAACACAGCTCTACGGATTCCACCCTTCTCGTGATTTTCAAAGCCCATACAAGTTAGGTGCTGTGATGGTCAGTGTTACGCCCCTGCAGTCACTTCATGGATTTCACCCCATGGTCTGAAGAGTGAAATAGAATCTCAAGTATAGTAGACAGGAATCTTTTAGAGCCCTTTCAGGAATGTTCACCTCGATCCTTCTTCAGTTAAATTTGGAAATTAATTAGTACAATTTTATATAGATAAACTGTCCGGAAAATGAACTAATTCAGAAAAGGAGTGCCATTGAAAACAAGACTTTCACCTACTCAAAATTCAGTTGACTCTCCCTGCCCTTTTCCAATACTTAGGCCTTTCTATGAATATTCTAGACCTCTTAAAAATTAAGAGGCAAGAAGGCCTTTTGATTCTTTGCAGGATAAATGAAGTAGTATTAGTAATCACCATAAGGAAATTGTTGTATAGTTATGGATAAGATTTATTATACTCATGTGGAAGAGTGAACTAATGCTAAGGATAAACATCTGTGTGACAAATGCAGTTATTTGGACTCAACAGTTTTTTAATAGTCCATGTATCTTTATAAGCCGGATAGTGATTGAATTCCCAGCTCAATGGGCGAGCTAAGAGCTGTTTCCTGTATGAACTATGGTCACTGGGGGAGGAAGGAAAAGAGGGTAAATAATGCAAATCTCTAATGTAGATAACTCAAGTCTGTAGATGTTTTCCCCCTTGGGGGAAATAGTATAGGCTGACTAAACTTGCTTCAAAAGGCCTGGCAAACAGAACTGCCACCTGTAAAGACATAGTCCTGATCTAAGGGAAGGGTCACAGGACATCAATCAAGGGTCTAAAGGTATTTTTATTCTGTCAGGGGGTTCCATGTGGGAGATGGATGACTGGTAATCTCAATCTGCAAATAAAATGTTTATTGATTTTATGATGTTATCCCTAATGATTTTGTTCCAAATAAACGGTACCAGATAGATAACAAGAGCACGACCTTCTTCTCTCAAAATGTTGAGGGTTCTGAACAACACCAATAAACTTCAGAACATAGGACGTACATAGGTCATGGGAATGATGTTGCCAGATGTTTGAGAGAACTGAATGTGTTAAAAACATACAGCATCATGCTAGGTAGAAACACCCCTCCACTCCACACCACCAGCATTTTACCCTGTGACAGAGCAGATAAACCTCTCACTGGACAGAAGGGGGTTAAGGAGCAACTCTGACCTGAGGAGGCTCCACCCTCTTGCCCTCCCTGAGCATTCTTGGGTTGAAGGTGTGGTTTAAAAGCTAGGCAGTCAATCAGGAGGTAGCAAGCCAGCTTGGAGCAGATCCTGCACCAAGTAAAGGAGCCAGTCTGTAGTAACTGAGACTAGGGCTGGAAGCCAATGTTGGCCCAAGGACAGACAATGTTTGGTTGTGGTGTAACCTAGGGAAGCTGACACCAGATGGAGATGGGTGAGTAACTAAACCAGCCTCCCTGGGTCAAAACCTGGTGGAGTGGGAGGGTCTGGGTTCCCCTGCCTGCACACACTGTACTTGGTCCTCTCCCTTCTGATCACACACACACAAAAATAAAAGATATATTAGGACTGATTAACTCAGCTCATGGCATTAAGTTAGTGGAGAAAACAGGAAAAAAGGCTTCACATTCAAGAGCTTTTTTTCAGTTATTGAAAGTTTGGCCAACATCAAATGAAAAATTGAGTCCCATTACAGTACAGCAGAAAGGCTGCAAAGCTATTACAGTATCAAGGGCTTTGAAATAACTATTTCCGCATATCACAAATGAATCATTTTCTTCAGTAATGGAAATATTTAATTGTCTTTTTAATAGGCTTTGATCATAATGTTTCAATACTCAATGGTGAATCCACAGCCTCATTGGAAATGGATTTTTTTAAAATTATTTTTAACTAGTCTAAGTTTAGAAATCTTTGTATCTACAAACCCTTAGGCTAATAAGACTTTTTTTCCCTGAAGAAAATTTCACATGGATTATTAATTAAGCATCCAGAATGTGCTCTATGTTCTACAAGGCACAAAGTAAAGACATTAACTACCCAAAGCTTACAATCTAGGCCCTTGATCCCACAGACACTTACACATGAGTAACTTTACACACATTTGTAGAAATACTAAACAGGCTTATGCACATGCTCAAACAAGCATGAAATTGCAGGACTGGGGCTGCAGGTTGTGCACCTCTGGTTTAGCAGGATTCCACTATCAAGTTTAATCACTTCTCCATTCTGCCTTTTCATCATTCCTTGAAATCTTATTTGGCTCTTTAATCAGCAAAGTGTCTTAAAAAAAAAAAAAAAAAAAGAGGGGCTTTTAATTGCTGACTGTCAGAAACTATATTAAGAATGCCATATGATTTGTCATCTGATGCCTGTCCTAGCCTCCATTTCTGGAAATCCTCTAGCAGAAGTGAAATATTCACACAGATTTTACAAGGAAGTGGATTTAATTGAAACTGGTCATTAATGTGCTCAGTCAAGGTTAAGGGAAAAAAGTTTCGACAATCAATCCAGCCCCTCTGACTTCTGGTAGTAAAAATGACAGCACCAAACCTTTGGTCTGCTCTGTTTATCTAGGTTCTGCATCGTTATATTTCTTGTGGAACTGTAGTCCCACACTATTTCCACAAGCTGTAAGGATTTCTGATAGCTAGTTCATGGAGCATCTTTAGTACTAATCTTAATGGAAAAGTTACATCACCACTTAAGCTATTTTAATGGTACTTAGCCATTTAAATGGCTTTAGTGGGGTTTTTGTTGGAGAGAGCAAGAGACAGTCCAGTTATGTTACTAAAAATGTTTCCACAATGTTTAAAAATCAATTGGATCTGCTATGACACAGTTAAAAGTATTTTACATCTCTCTGGCTAGCCAGGCTATTTCAGTTCTCTAGAGTAAAGAAATGGCTTATTAGAAATATGTGATATGTTCAAAAATAATAACAACTTGGAAAAAAAAAGTCACAGGCAAAGATTCATTAATAAACTATAAATGAAATGAAGGGGGAAACTTTGAGTGGGGATGAACACCTCATGTTTCCATTGACTTCAGCTATGGATGGTTCAGATCAGGATTTGGCCCTGAATTAGTCAAGTTTTAGTAATTTTAAGTGGACAAATAAAACAAGGTACCAGGAGGCCTTCTCTCAGGCTTCAAATTGTGGATTTATAATATAAATAATGACTGACCTTAATCCAGTTCACTCTAACTTGGTGCACAGAATCATAGAATCTTAGGGCTGGAAGGGACCTCATGAGGTCAGCTAGTCCAACCCCCTGCTAAAAGCAGGACCACTCCCACTAAATCATCCCAGCCAGGGTTTTGTCTAACCAGACTTTAAATATCTCCAAAGACAGAGATTCTACCATCTCCCTAGGTAACCCATTCCAATGCTTCACCACCCTCCTAGTGAGAAAGTTTTTCCTAATATCCAACCTCGACCTCCCCAGCTGTAACTTGAAACCATTGCTCCTTGTTCTGTCCTCTGTTACTACCAAGATCAACCTAGCTCCCTCCTCTTTGGAGCACCTCTTCAAGTAGTTGAAGGTTGCTATCAAATCCTCCCTCAGTCTTCTCTTCTGTAGAGTAAATAAGCTTGATTCCTTCAGTCTCTCCTCATAAGTCAGTGGCTAACCCTTTTTCTCCCGTAGCTGTTTATGTAGAAGTCGGAACTTCTTTTTATGACTGATCTTTAATTCTATTACTTAGTAGATGATTCCAATCAGATTTTCTTTCTTTCTTTCTCTTTCTTTCTTTCTTTCTTTCTTGAGGGTGTGGTGGGGATGGAATGCAGTGAAAGCAAAACTTATCCATGCCACAAAAGGCGAGGAACAGATGTTCATGAAACTTTTTTTAATACAAAGACAATTCCCATGGAATTTGCATCTAGAAAACCTCATACATCAAAAAGCAGAGTGCTTTTAAAAGTGAGGAAAACAGCTAATATAGGTTTCCCATAGTGAAGTCAAGAAAGGAACATTAATTAACATTTGTGTAGAAGGACTGGAGAGTTCAAATAAAATACACTCATTCCCCCTCCAAGCAAAGCTCAACTACCATATATGCAGCATTTCAAGAAAGTTAAGTAATTTTCATGTTTTTTATATTTTGACAAAAGGAGAGGATAGTAAAGGTAAAGAATGTGTTCCCTTTTTTGTTGTTTGTTGACATGAATCAGGTTGTCAGTAGACCTGCTGCTTTTATTCCTCTGACATAACTTCTGAGTATGCCTGCCAAACCCTATGTTTGCATGCCTGTTTGTGTGCATAAATGTGATAGTTTTGCACATGGGTGTGATAGCTTGGGGGACCTACCTAGGTACAACTTACGACTTCTGTTTGATAGCTCATAATATCTATATGTGATCTATGGTGTTCTTGCATCATTTTTTTTCTTTTCTGTGGCAAGCACTGAGGGATGGTGGCTGCCTATGAGTATAGGTCTACACTGCAATAAAAGATCCATGGCTGGCTTAATTCCAATATCTCAGGCTGTGGGACTATAAAAATGCAATGTACACATGTGGGCTGGAGACCCCACAAGGGGGGAAGGGTCTCAGAAACTGGGCTCCAGCCCAAACCTGAATGTGTGTATTGCAATTTTATACACAGCGCGAGTCATGTGAAAAAGAGTCAGCTAACACAGGCCAGGCACGGCTGGGCCATAGGTCTTTCATCACAATGTAGCTATACTCTGAATAGAACAGTCATTAAGGACAACCTGAAAGCCTTGCCCTGGGAGAACAATGGCATGCCTGACATTTAGGTAAAATCAATTTTCTCCAGCTTCTCTGCAGAGAAATGGAGGCCGGGCAACAGGAGGAGCAGCTGGTGTTACTCCTAGCTTTTAACAACAGAGTGGGATGGTTAGAAACACAAACAGTGCTTGGAGCAGGAGTCTGACCTGCCAAATTTACTTTGGTTGGCTTGGCTGCACCACTGTAGTGCGTCAGTTAAGATGCTTGAAGCCAACAGGAGAGAGCTCTCCTGTTGGCTAGATAACTCCACCATCATGAGAGGCGATAGTTACGTCAGCAGGAGAGCTGCTTCTGCAGACATAGTGCTGTCTACATAGCGGGTTAGAGTCAGTATAACTGTCACTCTGGTGTTTTTCAATCCCTGAGCAATGTAATTATACTGAAGAAAGTATGTAGTGTAGACCAAGCTAGAGTTAGTGGGAACTCATGATTTGGGAAGAGGAGCCTGAGCTGGAGGATTGTGGTCTAGGAGAAGGAATTTGGAGCTCTGAAAGCATCCTGACCAACCCCAAAAGGATGCTCATGACTGGTGAGGAAACTGAGTCAGGAATACCTTTCAAAAGGGGTACCATACAGGAGCTTTTGCCCAGGGAGTAAGCCTACAGGTTAAAGAAAGAGGCAGTTTCTAGAACCAACCCAGACCTAGGGGAACTTAAAAGCACACAGATCCAACATCTGGGTCCAAACACAGCAACCTGGTCAATGCCTCGCAGGGAGGAGCTTGACCAGGTTTGAGATGCAACATCCCTGAATTCTGTGGACCTATAAGTAGAGAACCTCATAAATTTAGCTCTTTTTCTCCCAAATAAGAAAACCTGATAGAATTATTTGTGTTAGAATGGTTATATAGATGTCTGTGCTTCAGTATTACCACTTGTTACAGCAATTCTGTACTGCTTCCTCTTGAGGTCTTCTGAACTCTCTCAAGCTCAGCAGTGGTCAGTATTTGCATGAGAAGCCTTTGAACAAGAGTGAAGGTGCTGCTGCAGGGAATGGGTTTGCGTGAGTAAGCAACACATTAAGCACTGTGCTGTGGAAGTTGATTACTTACAGATAAGATATAAAGATAATTAATAGTAAAAAAATTGGTAATCAAAATCCTCATGACTTTTTTCATAAGAGAAGTTATTTCCTGTGTAAAATTCAAAATTAGGTAACTGAATTCTGCCTCTCAAGATTCTCCCTAAACTTTTGATTTTACAGTTTTGGTTTTCACTTCCTGTACACACTTATATATTCCAAAGGGGTAGCCGTGTTAGTCTATTGTAGAAAGACAACAGAGTCTTGTGGCACTTTTAAAGACTAACAGATTTATTAATCGCATGAGCTTTCGTGGGAGAAAATCCCACTTCGTCAGACGCTTTGAAGATAGGAAAGTTACAGAGTGGGAGGAAATTAAATGCAGGGGAGTGTATGACATAGTATCAGGTCAGGCTGTAACAGCAAATCAAAATAGGTGTTAGGATTCAAAGCACTGGGGAACAGCACATAAAGGAGGGGGAGGTCAATTCACTTGATGTAATGCGAGAAAAATCCATAGTCCCTGTTTAACCCCAAGACAACTGAGTCAAATTTGCATATAAGTTCGAGTTCTGCAGACTCTCTTTGAAGCTGTGATTTGTTATTCATCTGTTTTAACACAGCTATTAACAAGTCGTGTTTAAAAACTCACATATTCCTCCCCGTTTTTGTGGTAGGCAAACAATTCTTGCATACAGATTATGTTAAGGGTCCTTCAAGATGAGAAAAAAATCTATTTATATAAGAGGCCCTAGTTCTTTAATGTTTTATTGGACATATGTTACATGACTATATTGCTTTCTCTAACTTGACTGGAATTTCTACAGTGAATCTTAATGCTCACATAAATAATTTTTTCCATAAAACTTTGGCAATGATAATTCCTTTACTTATCTGAACATGTAACTTGATGATGATTGTGCCTAGGCAGAGAAAACATTGACAGGATATTTGTCTCTGTTAATGTCCTGTGTAATTCTGGTTGTATTCACATTTGCCTTGGAAAAGCTGGTCATGCCTTGGAAAAGCTGCTGTGAGTCAAGATTTATCTACATCAAACCTTTTGCCATTAGACATGACCTAGCCATGAAACTGGTCAAATTGGGCCTTAAGCCTTATTTATGGCTCTTGCTAGGAGATTAGTGATTAGTTCATAACATTTTCCCACTTCTATTCCTTGGAGATACATCTGTCTGGGTTGTAGAGCTTTCGGGGTACCATGACATGACCTCTTTCCTTTGCTTATCTAATGTGCATTTGATTGTCTCATGAGGGAGATATTTGTCCTAACTTTCTTTCCTAAATTCTGAATTTATATTGCTATACACTGTTGAACAGTTTCTGTGAATCTCCCTGGAAGTGACTTCAAATTGGGGATGGGTGAAATGATTCCTCTGTATGTCCTTTGGAAAAAAAAAAACCAACAAAAACTGAATAAATGTAGGTCATCATCATTTGACCAGGTCATCATGTTCCCATAATTTATGTCTCGCCTGTCTTCTATCTGTGGTAGAATCAAATTGGATGTTCATGTACCTTCCTGTTATAGATGTCTAGGGCATTAATTTATCATTTCCTCTTTTAGGAAGGCCTCTAGCCAGAAGGTAAACCTTGATAGATTAAACACTTCAATTTCTCTGAAACATCTGAGTTTCCTAGACGTCAAGAATAGGTTGCAATGACTTTTTTTCTTATTTCCTTGGAGAGATTTGTGGGTGAACTTTGAATCTCTGTTCATTTTGCTTTGGGGATGCTTTAATGATTTTATTTGTTGTAAAATTCAAGGCAAGAAAATCTAGCAGTGGACCTTAGTCTGAGGACATCAGGCAAAGGAAAAGAAGTAAAACTTAGCAAAGGGGTCTTAATACATGTCAATGAATATACTGCACTTTTAAAAAGATGCTTAGTATGCTACAGAACATATTAGGATAGCCTAGATAATAGAACATGATTGATTATAAATGCTGATGTCATGCTTTTCTAGTCCCCGTTGCATTTTCATCTTATTGTGATTAATACAGGTAAAAGTACAGTAGCTTCCTCAAACACCTAGAATTTTGACCTCTTTTAGACTGAAAAATTTTGCATGCTTTATTTTAAAATAAGATTTTTATTTTCATTTTCTGAACTATAGCTTTACAGATGCATATCTTTCATCTATAGAACCCACTAAAGTATGTATCACAATCAAAGTCTATTGCAACCACAGGATTTTTTTTTCTTTTAAATACTCACTAAGGACCAGTTACAACCTTTACTAAAACATAATGGCCATTTTATTCAAGGTTTGTTTTACCTGAATCAAGAATGTGGTATTTGGTCTGAAGTAAAGTTATCCACATTCATTAGCATTGTATTACAGCAGTGCATGGAGGTCCTAATCAAGAACAAGGAGTTTTCACACTAGGGACTGAGCAAACACAGTCCCTGCCCCAAGGAGCTTACAGTCTTACTAGACAAGACAGATAAAAGGGGAGCGAGAACATGGCATTGTGATGACTGTATCATGGGGATGTGGCAACCATCACAATGCAGTGGCTAAATTTTTTTCCTTTCTATGATTACATGTTACTTTAATGTCACCCTTTTAAAAACTGGCAAAATATTTCCTCTCTTCCAGATTTTTGTCACTTCCTCACTGCTCTAAGACTTCTTAAAAATCAGCATTAACAATCCAGTGAGTTCCATAGCCAGCTCTCTTAAAATACTTGGATGCAAGTTTTCTGGACCTGCTGATTTATAAATTTCTAACTTTAGTTACTTTTGGTTAACATCCTCTAGAAATAGGAGTGGAATGGAGAGATTGTTATCACCATATTCCAAGACTGTGCCATCTATTTTTGCAGTTTGAATGGAAACAATGCTTAAGTATGCTGTTGCTCAGGTGTATGAAATCAGGCAAGATGCAGTAATTTTAGCTGAGTTTTCCTTTGTGATGTAGGTTTTACTCAGGACATAAACTGAAAGTGAAACAGGGGCAGGGGATGGGGTCATTCTAAGTGAAAAATCTAATTGAAAAGTTCCAACTGATTCCTGCTGGTTCTTCATGACCAGCTTCATTTTGGAAGTGACCAATGAATTTGATCTATTGGTTCTCCAAATTAAACCAATCAAGATCATTAGAAACCAATAAAAGGATTCTAATGTAGTCTACTGGAAGTTTCACTGGGACACCAAACTAAAAGTCATAAAAATGAGGGGAGGAGGCAGAAAGAAGTTCAGACAGGCACTGCGAACCAAACCAGCTGTGATCTCTACTGTCCATATCAAACAGTGTGTAGGATGACCCAACAGAATTGGGGATTCTTTATGGTAACTGAAGGCACAAATTGAAGAGGAGCTGGTTCAATTATGGATGTCTTCCCTTGGACACAAAGGCTATGTCTACACTACAAAAAGTTAGGTCGACTTTGTTAAGTCAACTTAACAAAGTGGTTTCCCCGAATGGGGACTTGGTAAGTCGACCTAACTGCCTTTAGGTCAACCTAATAAAGTGGACTTAAGCATCCACACTGTGCTTAGGTCGACCTAAGGAGTCGACCTCAGGGTTAGGTTGACCTAACCGGCGGTTTTTATTAAGTCAACCTAAGCGTCCATTAGGTCGACTTAAGGAATTTCTTCAGTCGACTTAATGAAAGCCTGGTGTGGACAGGGACAAGTTAGGTCAACTTAAGCCTCCTTAAGTTGACCTAACTTGCAAGTGTAGACGTAGCCAAAAAGTCATATGGAAAGGTTGAGGAAAAAAATTCTTAGAGGGGATAGTAATTAGGTTTACTGGGTAATCCAGGCAAATATAGGAGCATGAAGTTGTCAAGAGATTCTAAATATCTTTCCTCTACAATTTTCTACTTTTGATTATAATTACTGGATATTACCACTTCTATGAGGCAGTTTTCCCCTCTCACTCTTTGTTGTACATGCTCTTCTCCCAGTCCTGTGGTACCAGGGTAGTCTGAATTAGTGACTCGGGATCGGGAACAAGACAAAGAGGAGAGAGGGAAATACCCACTGAAAGGGGAGAGTAGGAAAACAGAAGGTGTAGAGAGAGACTGAGAAATAGATGTAGGCTAGAAGGAAGGAGAGTTTCTCAAATTGAGCAATGTTCCTCCGTGGTCACTTTGACACAGAAGAAAATATAATGCAATAACAGCAACTTCATGTGGAAGCAGCAGGCAATGAATGTAAAAATGAATTTCCCCATAGTTTTATTACTGTGACCTGCTTGTACGGAGGGAGAGAGAGTCTAATTCATGAAGACATACATACTGCTCATGAATACTGCTCCCCCCCCCACCGCCCCAATCCATTAATACCAGCATTTTCAAGGGATGAGGAACACTTTGTGCCTCTTCTACAAGTGTCCTTTATTACAAAGGGCGGGGGTGGTTGGGGGGGGGGGGGACTTTTCTTGGAAAGCCATTGTGTGAGCAAGGGTGGCTGTGACCCTGAATTCTAATGCACCGTGGGGAGATAAAGATGCATAATGTTTGTCCAAAGCCTATTCTACTGGCTTATATTGAGATCCTGCCATGCAACAGCTTTTGACGCTGCCTGCTGCACATAAGCTGTGTTAATAAAAACAAACTAACTAATCACTGTTCCCACTCTTTAGAGGTGAACCTTCAAATATGACCGTAACACCTTTAATGTTGTTTGGCCTCTTCATGAAGGGAAGGATCACTTGGACTGGGACTCATGAGATCTCCTGTGTTCCACTTCTAGCATAGGCTTCCCATGTGATCCTGGGCAAGTTTCTTAATCTCTTATTTGCCCATCTATAAATTACAGATAATACTTCCTCTCTCCCATCCTTTGCCTGTTTTGACTGTAAACACATGCTACATGTATATACAGCACCTAGAACCTAACACAAAGGCGTCCAGATCTCTTTGGGACTCTTGCTGTTATTGTTATACAAAAAGCAACCACCATATAGAGACCAACACCATCAATTTTGTGAAATAGTCCTCAGTAGACCATTCAAGAACATCACTTGCTTGTCTTCTTTCTGTAGCAAGATTATTAGTGGTTTGATCCTGCAAGGTGCTGTGTCTGGCAATGCCCCTAAAAACGCACTTCCCAGTCATTGGAAAAATAGATTATGAAATCTTCACTTGATGCATCTGAATGACTAAGAAATGTACCATGAATGACCTTAATAATAAATGGCTAATGGTAGCCGTTTGGATAAAAAAGTCTGCCTTCATAAAATGCTGAATTTATGCAAAAAAAGCTCTGTCCAGTCTCTAGTTAGTAGAAGGGCATGTGACTTGCAGGGAAAAAAGCAGGGCTAATGATGCTTTGGCCAACATTCCCCATGTAATAAAACAAGTCGGACATTTAATAGCTTCTACATCTGCCTACACAATAACTGCACTCATTTAACTACTCTACGTTTTATCTTGAGCATGATAAATGCTGTGATGACTTTAGGTTGGGGTGGGCTGAACATGGCTCATGCACCAGATCTAGCCTTGTCTAACATTTCTGTACCAGGCACCCGCCACTCAGGAGTGAAAGCAGGCCCACCCAATCCATTACTTCTGCTGCCAATGCTTTGCTTAAGCTATCTTGAAATATCAGGCCTCTTTCAGCTGGTTGCTACACAAACATCTGGCTTCCGGTCACATGGCTAGAAGCAGGAAGTTCAGGAAGCGACCTGCTGAGAATCACCTTGGCAATTGGAGTGTCAGGCAGCGTAGTTTCTTGGCTGGTCACTTCCCAAATATTCTGCTTCCAGTCACATGGCTGGAAGCCAGAAGGTGCTCATGCTTCCAATGACTTACCAAAATTCATGGAGTGGCCTCTCTGAGAAAAGTATTGCCCATCCCATGTTTTAAGCGGGGTATGTGATTTGCCTTAGCTGTATATGTACTCACTAATTAGGAGTTCTGAATGCGTCTGTTCTCCTGTGTCTATCAGGCTGAAAGTAGTGAAAAGAATGGGTAAATAATTGCATTAATGATATAGAGTGGGATCCACAAGGGTACCTAGGCACCCAAGTCTAATGCCCAGGCTCCACTGCCATCCACAAAACTTCCACTGAACCCTGAAGGCACTTATACTCACTCTATGCCTAAATTATCAGCAGAGTTCGCTCAGTGCCTACATTTCTGCCTCTGGATGTGCTGATGGCTGCTTCCCAGTAGGCATCCAGGTGCCCATCTCGCATTTAAGCGCCAGAGCGATTCACAAACTGGGGTAAGCTAAAACAAACAAGAGGTCCTGTGACACTTTTAAAAACTAACACATTTATTCATCGCCTGAGGTTTTATGGGAGAAATCCCACTTCATCAGATGCTTGAAAATGGAAAATGTACCATATGAGAGGGAAAAATAAATCCAGTGAAGTGTGAGTGATAGGTTCAGGTCAGACTATTTCAGCAAATCCAACAAGTTGTTTAGATTTAAACTGTGTAGACTGCATATAAGAAGGTTGGGAGCTTGAGAGAGGTGAAAATCCCTTTTTGTAATGAGAAAGACAGGGGGAAGCTAGATATTCATCTGCATAAGATGTGTACAGGGCCCAATGTGGAAGGCAGCTTCTGAGCCACCTAGTGGAATAATGGTGGGGAGGCGGCAGGGTTTGAAAATCAGCAAAGAATTGCTTTGGCGGAGCTGTAAAGAGGTCTCAGCTAGAAACATATGTGTTCAGGCCTAGACTTCTTGAGGGAAACTTATACAGCATCTGCATGTATTAAGCCTATCTCTAAATGTTCATTATGTCATTTTCATACACAAAATAACCCAACCCCTCTTGACTGAGTGTTTTAATCTAGGGTTGTAGGAAACATGACCATAGCAACCAGACTAACATAGCTGAATGGTATCCAGACACCAGCCTTGTATATATTAGAATGAAATAAGTCCTTTGCATTGCAGGTTTTCCAGGGAAAATATCCTCATGAAGCCAATTTCCTGTTGAATTACTATGAAAACCATGCTTCAGGATGGTGGTATTAAGGCTAGGAAAGATGTAGACTCTTTACCAATGCTTTAACTGTTATTATCCAAAACCATCCTGATTTTAAGATTCTAACCAATTCTATATTCCCCCCAGGGTCTGAGATTCTGCAGGCAATGATTCCTTTGAAATTAAGAATGTAAAGAACAAGAAATGGTCAAATGTGACTGTGATGGGAACTGGTTAGAGATCCAAGTTAAAAAAAAAAAAATTCGAACGTGTATACTGGAAATAGAAAATGGGAGAGGACCAAATAAAAACACTTCAGATCCACTTAGGATTAGTGTTCCCTCAATGAAATCTTCATGCCCACCCACTCACATATACAAACAAATGAACAACAACAAAAACTAAAACACAAGCACAACCAACCTTATAAATGAATAAAGCCTTTGGGGAGGGGGGCGAACGGGGCAACTGCCCCGGTCCCGCAGTTACGTGGGCCCTGCACTGTCCTGCTTCCAGTCTGGGGCCGGGGCCGTGGCCTCAGCTCTCCACTGCCCGCCGGGGCCATGGCCTCGGCTCCCTGCCACCCCCCAGAGCCGGGGCTGGGGTCTCCACCCCTGGCAGGTAGCCTCGGTTTCCGGGGCTCGCTCCCCGGGGGACGACCGGAGTCTCTGGGGGGGCAGAGTGGGCCGTCCTGCTGCACTCCCCACCAGCATGAGGGGGTGGAACCCCACCTAGGGCGATTGGCCCTGGGCCCCGCTCCCCCCAAGGGACGGCCCTGCCAAAGGGGTAGCCATGTTAGTCTAGTTCAGCAAAACAAACAAGGAGTCTGGTGGCATTTATAAAGACTAACAAATTTATTTATCGCATGAGCTTTCATGGGAGAAAATCCCACTTCAAGTTACTCATGTACATAATCTGTGGAAGACTGAGTGCCTATGATGAGAACGCACAGGAAGTATAGTTTGCAGTTATTGTAGCTGTGGAGAAAATAATAACTTTGCATATCAACTTGTCAATGGTATTTCTGACCATGTATTGCACAAACTGCACAGAATTAATGAGATTTATTTTTAATGACAAAATTAGTCAATCTTGTAACCTTTAAAAAGCATGACCCAGTATAATTAATTTTGAAGAGCATGAACATTGGGCAATTTTTAATACAGTTGTGAATTTTTAATAGAGTTGTGAACTTATTCATTCATATATTATTTATAATGCATGCCTAGTAGATTATTGTAATAACATCTATTATTTGAGAATGAGTAAAAGATGAATATCTGGCATAGTGACTTGACAGCTGCAAAAATTAGGTTTATGAACATTTTATTACTTTTAATTTTTGATAATGATTGCCTCAGTAGCTTTCTATCACACTCAGACCTACATACTACTCTTTCCCATCCTGCAGAAATGAACAACGTTCATTACTGCTGTTTAGCCTTTCTAAGCACAGGGTCACATAGTCTACAGTGAACATAGTCAGGGCTGGTCTAACCATATAGGTGAACTAGGCAGTCATGTAGGGCACCAGGCTTTAAGAGGCACCAGATTAGACAGAAGTGATTTTTTTCTCTATTTAAAACAATATGTTAATATATTATCGCTTATACTTGTATATAGGTGGGTGTCAAAGTCAGTTTGTCTAGGGAGCTAAAAACTCTTGGGCTGGCCCTGAGCATAGTGCATGGGTTCCTGCAACTGTTTGCATTTGGCTCCTGGTTTTTTGCAAGGACTCCGCTCACATGAATCCTGTTGCAGAATTAGTGTTAACTATTACCACTTGCATGCAAGTTACCCTATTTGTCTTTCTACCAGTGTACTTATTCTCTCTTTGCTTGCAGTGATTTTTCCACCCTTGTAACTCCATTGACTTCAGTGGAGTTATTCTTGATTTATACAAGTAAAAGGGGAATCCTCATGCTCTGTGCATGCAGGTGAAAGCTCCTGGAGTACAGCAGTGATATATGCATTTTTGCACATTTACTTATGACTCTCAGATTTTAAAATGTGGCTCTCCAGTATTTATTCTGTCACTCTATCCTTCTCCATACTGTTTTCTTAGGAGGAGAACCAATAAAGCTACTTGTGTTGCCAATGTCCAAATCTTGCCCTCCTAGTGGAACAGTATCATAGTTTAGCTTGACAGCCTTCCAAGTAATGAGGTGTTTTTTAAAAAACAGTTTTCACAAGCAAATCAGATATAATATTCCTCCGAGTTTTCCAAGTGCTTAATGCTGCTCTTTAATCTCCCTCCATCTTTTTTAGCTTCCTGTCTACCTCTTGTGACCTACAGCTTACTGCAGCGAGGCTGTCCACAAGTCAGATCTGATTTTTAAAGGCAAAGCAATTACTCTGTGCTACTTCCTAGCATTGTATGTCTCCCTAGTGATGCAACTTGCCTTAGTTTTATAACAAACTATTATCAGTTTTGATCCTTTGATTTAATGAGTGCTAGAACAAGGCTATTTGTTGTGGGGGCTTGTTGCATACAGAATTATAATTCCAAAAGTTTAGGCTTAAAAACTCACAAGCTTATTTTTAAAGGGGTAGCTGTCTGATGAAGTGGGATTTCTTCCATGAAATCTCATGCGATAAATAAATGTGTTAGTCTTTAAAGTGCCACGGGGCTCCTTGTTTGTTTTGCTTATTTTTAAGATGGTACGTATCATCGTATATGGCACCTTTTAAATGTAGAAGAGATTCCTTGCCTGTTCAGGGGCCACTGTGTTGCAGTTCAGTGGTACTCAGACCCCAAACCTGCAACGAGCCCTCTATTTACTCATGGAGACCTTCATTGGCCCTCAGCAGTAGTTCTATATTTTTATTACCTGCTTCTTAAAATCAGAAATAAAAGCATGTTTTGCCTTTACGCATGTGAAAAATTGAGCTTAGCTTTTATGTTCCTTTCACTTCTCTGACTGGTTTTTAACTTAGAAATAATTTCTATCTTTCTTTACAAAGCAGCCTTTTCAATTCCCTCATGTCAGCTGCACTGAAATAAACACAATACAAAGAAACAACAAGGGTTTCTTGCTAACTGATCTTCTATATAGCCCAAGCCCAAACATCTACACAGCCATTTTTCAGCCCTGCAAGCCTGAATCAGCTGATGTAGGTCAGCCATGGGATTTTATCCCTGTGTAGACACACCTTTAGGTGCCTAACCTCCAGAGTTAGGAGCCTGTGTCCCAAAGGCAGCACTTCTGTGATTCTCTGCCCTCTTACTTGGCTGTCCTTCTGACTGAGCTCACCTGGCACCTAACTCTCCATGGTAAGAGTTCCCTTGAAACCTAAATTTTAGAACCTCAGCATGCACCCTGCTTCCCCCCAGTTGTCTGATTACTTGTCTTCCAAGGTGATTCATGAGCTGGGGGGAAGATAAGCTTTTGGCTAAGTCATGTGTGGGGGCTAATCAGGTAGGCAGTCTCTAAGCATACCTACTGGATTTGGTCCCACTCAAAATTGAGGCAGAGGAAATAGAGATGGTGCTTACCTTAGAACGTTTAGCCCAGTGCTTAGAACATGTGTCTGCCTGAGGGGGACAAAGCATTACATATAGTCTCCCATCTTTCAGAAGAATGATCCAGTCTTCTTGCAACACCTAAGTTGCTCTGTGGATCTCACCCCAATAGGCTATCAGGCTAGGAGACAGGAATGGAATGAGAAAAGATTCCTCTGTAAAATAATTAGCCTTCAGTGGTAAGATTATGCCATTTTAACTCTTCTAGGTTGTTTGTTTGTTCTCTCTCGAAGGACCAGGCTTCAACATTGGGATCCAGATTGTGTATACCTTGGAATAAATTCAAAATACATGCAGTATAATGAAACCATTGAGAGATGCTGGTAACAAGTTAACAAGAAACAGCTTGGAAGGCTCAAGGGGTGATAATGCTATACTAGATTTTTTATTTCTTGACCACCATATCCAACCTAGTTCAGGATGGTAGATAAATGCATTTAGTTTAGGTAACTCATATAATGAGAAGAATTCCTGAAAATTATAAAATAAAAAGAGACTGATTTTTTTAAAACCAAGCATAGCTAATCAAGTGATATGGACCATTCCTACTGAAAATCATATGTAGGCTCTCTTGTTTCCACTCAATAGTATGTTCAATGGTCCTATTTATTCCTTAACCATAACAAAAGGGCAAGTATAGGGATGAAAGGGGTCAGCTGCTATGAATTATTATGCATATTCACAGTTCTGTAAATCAAACACTAAGGATTAAAGTGCATAAATGTAGTAAGAAAGCACTGGAGTGACAAGTCATTGAAACGGATTCCATTTGCATTGCAGTGCTTTTGCCTCATGTAGTCAAAAATGAAATGACCTTGCTTCGCTTCTATCAGTATTGTCTACAACTTCCTTGGCAGAAACCTGCCCCAGCCCCCTATGGGCGTGTAGCACATTGCTGTTTGCCCTTTCTGAGATGATCCCAGCTTTTTAATTTAGCTGAGCTTGGGCCAAAAAAAAGTCAAACTTTGTGTACAATTAGGCTTTTAAGGCAATGACCTGAGTTCCAGAGGTATTGAGGCCAGTGGTGTAGCGAGGGTGGCTGAAACCCAGGGGCTAAGCCCACATTTGAGCTCCCTCAGGTGCCTCCCTCCTACAGGGGTCTCAGCCCCACCCCCCAGGTGCCCCAGGCCAGGGGAGACCTATAGAAGCCAGACCTCCAGGTCCCTTTGAGGGGCTGCAGGGTGGTGCCCAGCTGACCACACCAGGGCTGCCCCCGCCCTTGCCCCACATGGGCCAGAATGAGGGGTTGACTGTGGACCCCGGCATTGGAGGGGTAGCCATTCAACGCTGCAGGGGAGCGGCAGGGCCAGAGGCCACCGTCTGGGCCTCTGCTGCTCTCAGCGCAGCATTCCGGTCCTCCCCGCCCTGGCCAGCTGGTCCGCCTCAGGGCCCTGGGGAACAGTGGTCAGACACCGGGCGGCCCAGCCCCCTGGGCAGACCAGCTGGCTGGGTGCAGGATGGGGCAGGTCGGAATGCTGCACTGAGAGCAGCGGAGGCTGAGGGGGCAGCCTCTGGCCTTGCCCCCCCCCCCCGGGGGAGAGGCCCCCCCTCCAGTGCCAGGGGCTGTGGCCACCCCCTGCCATTTTAGCCTGTGTGGCTGGGAGAGGGCGGGGGCACCAGGCGGCACCCCGAAAGTGGGCAACCTGGGCCGGCACCTCTCCAGTCCAGCCCTGGTGCAGCCAGCTGGTCATCTGCTGCAGCTCAGCACCGGGGGTCTTGGCCCCGCCACCACCCTCCCCTCTTGTGCTACGCCACTGGTTGAGCCCCAGCTCCAACAAACAATAACAATTCAATGGGAGCTGTGCTCTGGAAATCAGGCGCTTTTTATTCAGCTAGCTATATGTGGATAAATAAAACTTTAAACATCCAAGTTTTGGTTGTACTGGCATTTCCGATCCCTGAAGAGACAGAGCTGTCTATTGAATCATAGGACAGGCCTAGGGTTCTAATAACAAGACATGCAAGCTTATCTTGCCTCAAGAAGAATTAGAAAATTGCATGTTGCCAAAAAATATAAAGAGAAATCCATCTAACTTTAGATTTTTTGTCTTGAAAAATCTTTTTATTTAAGGAAGACTAGGGATGTGAAAATGTGTGCCACCCTTAGATGTGTATAAATTCAGCCCTCTTTTGCCCAAAATTGAAAGAAAAACCAAGCATTTACCATTTCTATTTTATACAGCTATTTGTTTGTACGGTGATGTTTCAAACATGTTTCAAATCAAGAGAAATGGAACAAAATATTATTTCATCTAGGAAAAATGCCACATGTGTTTCTGAATCTGTCCCAGGTGACAGACCAAAGAAGGAAACAACTCAATCTTTCAAAAAATGAAATTCTCAGAGATGAAAATGTTGCTAAATCTCACCCCTCCACACACACACACTAACATACATGGACCACGTAGTCCACTACTGTGTTTAAAACCCATGGAAGGAAGCTTTGGGATTTTCCTTCGGGTAGGAGGATTTTCTTATAGAGACTTCCCAGAATAATCCTCTTGAGTGGGAGGTGAGGTTAGCACCCCAAATCTGGAAGATCCTCCAGGATTGCCTTTCTCTGCAGCATGGGGTGTGTGTCGCATGCTAGGACCATCTGGTGTATCTCACTTTATCAGTTCCCTATATTGGTAAGGGCCTCGGGCATTGTTCTCCATGTTTCTCTCCTGTCTCTGCCTGTGGCACATGGTCGTTTAGTCTCCTGAAGGCTGTAACCATACTTTGGTATGACTGTAGTTGTTAGGCTGCATGATGTTCAGTAGCCTGTGACATACTGGAGGTCAGGCTACTCTTGAACTCTTAAACTCTATGATCCAAGGGAGGTCAGGACAATGAGTGGAGACCCTGTGCCTGGATCTGGGCTTCTAGTTCCCTGGCAATGTGACTCTAATGGAGCTGGGCTTCCAGGGCAGCATCAGTTTACAGTAGCCCTTTGGACATCCAGGAAGCTATACAGTACCATGAGATTTATCCTTCTAACTTGCAGAGAAACAATGTCCTAACCCCCAGCCCATACTCTTCCCTTCCTCCTTCACTGGATCTAACTGGTGGGGATGGTGCTGTAGGAGGAGCTTAAACCTGGTTCGGAAAAGAGAGAACTCCTCTACATGCAGCTTGGGTTGCAGCAATGTGGTACCTCGCCCTGTATTCTTCTGAGTGGGAAAGATGTATTCCTACAGCCCAATGTTAAATATCCACTGAGTAGAAACTGTCTGCTAAAAACGTCTCTCCTGGAACTTGATGCTAATTTCACTGTTCTCATAATTTCAGATTTATAGGAAAAATTTAGGGTTTTTTTCCAACAGATTAATAAAAATTCCTCCTATTTTTCCTCCTTTGTCTGTCATATTAAATGTAGATTAACAGGCCCTCAATTTAAGTTATTCTTTAACCTTTAAAATTTTATTTCAGTTAGTATTTCTGGAACAGTTCTCTTCTGCAGAAGATTATTTCATGTATGGTTTAAATGTAAGCTCTTTGAACTCATGGATGTTCCATGTGTTGTCTCTCCCTTTGTTCATGTTCCCCTAAATTGATTCTATAATAATGTTCCCATTTACAGTTTTGTAGATCAAATTACTAGTATTCTTGTTCAGTAAATAAACTTCAAAAATATTCTGCCCAGGGCTTTTCTATATGGAAATAAGTATTAAAGACTAGTAATAAAATGTACTCATTGTAGTGAATGTGGGAAATTTTAGTATTTTATGATCTAGGGACTTGTGCAACCTTCTCCAATCAGTGAGGCTAATACACTTCACTTGGATCTCTGGATTTACCTGCTGTCCCAAGCAAAGGATTTTTCTGAGCAGAGGTTGCCAGTTGCACTGAATTGAGGGGTGATTCTGAGGCATCAACAAAAATCTGGTCAGGTCACATATGAATTCACACCACCAAATGCTACTTCGACCAGATTGGACCTAGATTCCCAGAGATCAAGCCCTAAAGTGAAAAGACAGTTCTGAAAACCAGTCCTCTGCATTGTTAAATCCTATTGTGGGTCTGAGTGGTGGGACTGGGAACAGAGTATCCACTCAGATTAGCCTCCATGTCCCTTGATGTAAGCGTTCCCCATACTGGCTGCATCAGAGGTAAGTGATAGAGCAGACAATTGCATAATCTGTATTTAGGCTGATTCATTGTCCCAGTACTCCACTGCAGAGGGACTTGGGGCTGTTACTCCAACTCATAGTCTGACAACGGCTGCACAGGGTTTTAGTGTAGCCTCACAGTTCAGATTGGATGGTAGATTTTTGCATTCCTCAAACCCTCCCAATCACCTGTGCTTTATGCAGGGAAAGGAATTTCACCCATTGTGTTAACCCAGTTACAATATCTACAAAAGAGAAATGAAATGGAGGATGGAGAATGAGGGAAGAGTATCTTGGATTTGCTTCAAAAGGTCTGAGTTTTGGTTTCACAAAAAAAAAATGTTAGATAATTTGGATCCTGGTTTGTTCTGCTAATAAACCAAGGCTGAGTTTGGGTGTGGGAAAAATGCTGAGGTAGAAGAGAATTAGATGAAATGTTTCTGATTTTTGCCCCCACTCAACGTCCCTGGGACTGTGTCCAAAAGACATAAACCTCTCTTGCGCTCCTCCTAAGAAATGCTAAATTTTCTCAACTGCCTTTTAAATCAATAAAAATTGATTCAGGACCTTGGAAAGTCAGGGCTGGACCTTTTGTAAATAGGAACTGAATGGGTGCTTGGCAGAATGTGGTAATGAATCTGGGAGGAAATCAGGAAAAGGCTGTGAAAAGAAATGTGACATCTGTTGATGGCTTTACTAAAGTGTGGATGCTGCATTCTTCAGATCTTCTAACCTCATCTGAACTGATAACTTCTAATTGGAACAAGAAAATTATCCTGAATTTGAATGTTTCCATCTGTGATGCTATAAAGCAGCCGCAGTAGCAGTGGAGTCTGGCCAAGATGCTGGATTATCTTCTGTTGTTGACAACCAACATTTGAACCAGCTACTGAAAAATCAGACATCTGACTTGTTTTTAATAAAGTGAATAATAACTAAACAAAGCAGAAGGCACTAAATTCGTTAAGGTTCCCATTAACCTGCCAGGAATCTTCAGTGTTTGTCTCCACCGTGTGATGATTATAATATAAACTCTAACTCTACTGGATAATGTAACAGGTTATTAGATGTTTTTTTTCCTGTTAAGTGAAATTGAATTTCTGGCATCAACATACCTTTCAAACTGAATTTGAACACTCTGAAGATTGTGTATGGGATAGGCATCCAGTCTATCAAAAATAAAACCACTTTCTCTGTAGATGAGGCATAGTTCACATTGCAGAAGTGAGAGGCAGGAGCTTGGGTGTCTTTTGTTCCTGACACTAACTCACACATGGGTGTTGGCCCAGTTACTTAATTTGTCTGAGTAGGTTTCTGTCTCCTTGGCTATGTCTACACTTGTAAAATTAAGTTGACTCTGTTAAGTCGACTTAACAAGGTTGTTAAGTCGACTTACTAGAGTGGCTACACTTTAAGTTGATTTAAGTCGACCTTGTTAAATCGACTTAACAGTAGACATAACCGTCCACACTGGCTTTAAGTTGATTTAGGAAGTTGACTTAAGACCCAAGTCAACCTTCAGAGGTGGTGTTATTAGGTCGACTTAAGCTGTTATTAAGTCGACTTAAGGAAGCGCTTAAGTCAACTTAATAAAAGCCCATTGTGGACGTTGCTTTGTGTAGGTCAACTTAAGCGACCTTAAGTCGACCTAAGTTGCCAGTGTAGATGCACCCTTTGAAAATAATCTTATTTGACTACTTTATGGTAATGGCCCAAATCCTGAGATTTCTGATTCAAGTAAATCGCCCATTGATTTCAAAGGGAATTTTGTCAAAGGAAAAATGAAGTATTAATCCATTTCCTATGAAAGTCAAGAGCCATCTTTCATTTGACTTCTATAGGAGTTGAATCATGTCCCAAGTAAAAACCTCGGTGTTTGATCCCATGGTCAAATACTGCTTTGAAGATGTTCATATGAAATTGAAATCTGCTGCCTTAAAAGTGCTCTTCAGAAATAAACCCCTTGCTGATGCATGCTCCCACTGGGATCTTCCTTTGCCAAAGGGTCTGGAAACTATTTTAGTAAAAGACCATGATAAGAACTCAGCTGATTCACTGGAGTACTTTTCCTTCAGTGATGGGAGGATATACACGTGAAGGTCTTGAAGGCTCTGGCCAAGGTGTTGTAATATATTTAGCAACTAATGTTTTTGTAATGTGCAACTTACATGAGAGGGCAAAGAGCAACCTGTTTGTGTGGAGCTATTCAATGCTTTGGGCAATGGAGCAGACAGATTAAAGGTGGGGAATTTTTCTGGCTTTCATATAACTATAAATCACTGTTTCATAGACTTCCTTCCGTGAGAAGACCCAGGCAGGTTCAAGGACTCTCTTTAGTTGGGTCTGGTCAAGAGCCTGATGGTAACTTCATGTCAAAACAAGTATTGTGTGCAGTGGAAACGAGGTGGGAGGATGGCAATGGTACAGTCTTTCCAATAAAACCACACAATGCTACTTATCTTTTGGCTTCAGCTCTTGCATAAAAGCAGATGTACATTTCATGGCTGGGAAAGTAAGTGGATCTGGTAGATGAGAAAATAAGGCAGGTAGCCAAGAAGAAAACTAGATTTCCCTATGTTCCTGCAAAGGAGGAGGAATATTGGGGAAATCAACATTAAAATATCATTGGTGGTGACGTAAAGCGTTGAGTAATAGCACTGCTTTCCCAAGTAATGTTGTGGTGGAGTTGGAGTGTATGTGAAGGAATGAAGTGAAGTATCTCTTTATAAAGAGGAGAAACTGCAGTAGGAGACCAATTCAAGGACTCTAATTTTGTCCTGGTATTACTCAGGTTTCCATTTCATCCGAATTTCTAGTATATCTTTTTTAATAAACATCAGGAAATCCTTGCTTCCTTCCTTCAATATTTCTGGAAGAAATAGAAATCAAAGGAGGAGGAGCAAGAAAATAAACATAAGAGCACAATGCTTAAGCCTTTTCCAACAGTAGTGAGCTGATGTTTTTGCTAATGCGTTGACAGCTTGAAGTAGGAAAGGACACAGGGTAAAAAGAGTTGGCAACCATTTATTAATTCTATAGCCAAGTTTTCTAACTGTGGGAATAGGCTGAGAAGTCATCCATGGAGAACTAGTTGATCACAGGGTACTAGAAATGCCCATTGGTTCAGATAATAACCTAGGGCTAAGACATCATCTTCTTTAAAAGTGCCACAAGACTCTGTTGTCTTTCTACAATAGACTAACACGGCTACCCCTTTGGAAATTGCTCTTTGACAGGCATTCTATGTGACCCTGGGCAAGTCGCTTCACCTCTTTTCTTTAAGTTTACCTGCAAAATGGGGATAATACAAGTCCCCCCAGAAGAAGAGAAATTATGAGGATAAATACATTGAGAGATTGTGAGGTGCTCAGATATTATGGCAATGGGGAACAGACACAAACCTAAGATAGTTTTTCTGCTTATTTACAGCTGCTAAACTGGCAGCTAAATACTCTTTCATGTCACTTTTCCATGTAAGCAATTGTTTTAGTTGCCATAGGGATGTTAGCAATTGCAAACGGAAGGAAGAAATGGGAAAGGGGCTGGGGAAGAAATGTATTTCTGAATGGAGGAGGAAGTGCCCATAGGACAGTCTGAGTTATAATGGGATCCACCCTATGAAGAAGTTTGAGATGCCCTGATCTGATGTGTTACCCTAGGAGGGGGAAATTGCATGGAGACCAATAAAAACCTTTCTTGATTGTGTTCTGGTTGAAGAAGGTGACGTGGGTTCCTGCTGAAAGGGAGGAAAAAACTGGTTCAGACTGCAAAATTGAAGCACTAAGTGTACAACATGAAATGGCAATGCTTTCTCAGTCATCACCAGGGTTACCCAGTGCACTGAGGCTTACAACATCTGTGCTAATTTGAAATGAATCCCTTGTTCTTTGCGGAAATAGAAAACTGAATGGGTAAAGTTGTGAGTTAACTGCTTGGTAATTGAATTCCTATTGATGTAGCTGGGTACAAATGAAGAGGGAGGACAAAAGCCTTGCTTTCTTGTAATCACCTGTGATAGATGAAAGTTCAGCTGTAGAATGAGCAATACTGCATCAGATATGCTGCAGACCCACCTAGTGGAGATCTAAAACTTAACAAGTCCTAGTAACCGGTGTTTTTACAAAGAAAATGTGTAGGATAAAATAATTATTAAAACTGAAACCATGCTATTTAGACTTAGCTTTTAACTTGTACCATTTATATGTGTATCACCTGTGCTGTTAGCTTTAAATATCCTTAGAAAACAGAGATTTTATTTATTAAAAATAAAACAAACCACTGAACTAATGGAGGAAATGAGCCAATGGTGGAGATTTTCAAAGGCATGAATAACAGTTAGGAGCCAACTTCCAGTGACTGTCAACAGGGATTAGGGGCTAGATTCCCAAGGGAATTTAGACATGGTGATGCTGAGCTTTTAGGCACCCAGAAAATCGTGCATTCATAAAGCCCAGGTTAGACACCTATGCTCCCTATACAGTGAATGTATTGATGTATACACCATTAAGGACTATAAATCCCTACATATTTAACGTAAACATTTTGATGCTACTATGCTCATTTTCACAGTCACATGTGTAGGTTAAAATAGACTCACAGTATGTCACGTTCACAGACAAAGCGCTAGAGTAGGTGAGTGACTGTCACTACACGCTGAAGTACAGGGCCTGGCAGCTATATCGTGGTGGGTGGTCTGCTACGGCACTGGTTTTTAGACTCCTGCCCCTTCTCAAGTACGATAGGTCTTGGTTGCCGAAGCAAGGGGAAAAGCAAACGTGAGAATGACTTGGTAGGCTGTTGCATTGGAGCACTCACTTGGGAAGTGAGAGATTCAGTACCCTTGCTCCAGTGACTTTTTAAAATAATCCACAGTGGAAGAGCTAGATCCTTTGTGGATCTGGCACAGCTGCCTTACTGCCATTTGTCCCTTTAGAAAATCTACACCAGGACACCTAATGCTGACTTAAACTCTAACCTTCTTGAGTCTGCAAAACTTGGCTTGCAAACCTTCATAATTAGGGTTTCTTCAGAGATTCTGGTAATTTTGCTTTCCACTGGGCCTGAGATATCAGAAAAACAATCCATTTATAAACAAGGAGTCCCGTGGCACTTTTAAAGACTAACAAATATATTTATCGCATGAGCCTTTGTGGGAGAAAATCCCACTTCTTCAAAGTGGGATTTTTCTCCCACCCAAGCTCAGGCAATAAATAAATTTGTTAGTCTTTGAAAGTGCCACAGGACTCCTTGTTTGTTTTGCGGAACTAGACTAACACAGCTACCCCTTTGGAACTTGTCAACCTCATTTATAGTGTTTCAGCAGGGATACTGAAGTGTAGAAGTGCCAAAAAAAAAAAAAAAAAGAAAGTGAGGTGAGGAAAAACTGAACTTTATACTTTCTAACTTCTAAAAGAAATTGGTTTCAAGTTTTAGACAGTGCACTAGAAATCTCATGAGATTTCTAGCCCAGATGTTTTTGACCAAGATGTTTATCCAGCAAAAATATTGTGTGGTTCCTGTTGCTCCTTAACATACGAACTACACTGAAAGTGCATCTTCATATTCTCTGCTAAGAGTAGCTTACCTAAGAGCAGGTATGACAAAAGGAGATAATTTCACTGCTGGTTCGGAATTACGCTCTTAAACAGCTGAGCCTTTGAAGAGGCACCATTAAGATGCATCCCCTCAGCTTTTGTTTAATACAGATTTCAGCAAATGATTGAACGGGTTGTTTTTTCTTTTCAATTTCTTGTTAAAAAAAGACCCATAGTGTGAAACTCAGTTATGATTCTGGACAGGTGTGCTGGCCCAGCATGGTTATATCATAACTATGAGTACATGTTGATGAAAGATTTATAGCCCAGGAGACTGAACTCTACAAAGGAAGTACAGGCACAGGCAATAAACTTTTCCCTTGCAGCTCCACAAGTTTTTTGGCCAGGGCTCAGTTAATTAACCATGGTTTCACAGATTAAGAAAAATACTCTGACTTATTAGAACTGGTCTAGACACTTACCTTTTTTGACATCCAAATTGTTGACAATAGCACTTCCATTTTTATCAAAGATTGTTGTCAAAATTCTTTTCTTGGAGTGCAAATGGAATCCTACCCCTCAAATATACATTTTATAAAAGCCAAATTTTTGTCAAAACTTCTTTGTAATCATTTTTTTTTTCAATCAATAGCATGGTGGCCAAAATTCCCTGATGGAAGGATTTGAAGAAGATATGCCCAGATTAAGGGCCTGATTAAACGCTGGTTGCGGTCAAAGAAAAGACTCTCCTACTCTTCAGTGGAATTTAGAGCAGGCCCTAAGGGAGATCATTTTTAGCGGTGACATTTGGGGTGGAGTGATATGGCTATCAGAGACTAAGAAGTTATAATGACTAATGATTAGGCCACATTACCAAGGTGATGGTACAAAAACAAACCACTGATTGTTTCACTTTCTAGTACTTCTAAACAGGCAGGTTTTACCACAGTAGAGTGAACTGTGTTTAACTTTAATAAAACAGATATTGTTTGTTGTTCAGACAGTGTGCTCTTAGGAAAGGGCATAAGCAATCAGAACCCTCTGCTAATTGATCATCAGTCAATCAGTTGGGATTTAAATGTAGACAAGTTAGTGAAGACCATGTCTCAAGTAAATTCCCCAACCACTAGCTTATTTTGGAATGCAGTGACATGGATCTTGCTCAATCTCTCTTGTTAAAGTTTATTTTTAGTTTTAACTGTTCTACTTTAAAAATGAATTGTGTCAGAGAAAATTAGGATGACCCTATAGCCTAATGCAGGGGGTCAGCAACCTTTTGAGTGGAGGGTGTGAAGTCTTTCCCCGTCCCATGTGCTGTGTCAGCCCAGCACCCTGGCTGTTGTGTTTGTTCAGTGGCAGTGGCGTCGGGGGCTGCAGGCCCATTTCCTGCTCTCTCCCCCAGTTGCGGCAGTGGGGCTGCTGGCCAGGCCCTCTTCTGAGGAGCCGCCTACTACTGACTTCCTGGCGACTGCCCCTCTCCCATGAGGAGCCTTGACTGGATCAGGCGCAAAGCAGGCATGGGGGAGCAGCTGCCGTGTGCCAGTGCAAGCTGACCCAGCCCTCAGCCTACTGTCCCCTTCTCTGCCTCTAAGTTGGGTGCATCTAAGGAGTTGCGGGGACCCCAGGTGCATGTGAGCGAGGCAGCCTTCCCCGCCTGCTTGTGCCAGCTCCAGACAGGGCACTGCTGGGAGAGGGGCAGGGCCAGAAAGGGGGGGTGCCTGCCAGTGCCCACCGCATGGTTCTGCTTAGAGTTGGGAGTGGCGCAGCTCTGGTGAGCATAGGGTTACCAGACGTCCGGCAAAAGGAGCACACGTCCTCCTTTTTACCTCCACGTCCTCCGTCCGGCGGGCATTTTAAAAACACGTGATTTTGTCCGGCTTTTTACTTATGATTAAAATTTTGATTTTTATATGAAGCTACCATATATGCTCACGTATAAACCGAGAATTTTAGGGTCCACAATATGCCGGAAAAGCTGGGTTCGGTAATCCGCGGATCACAGCCAAAACCGGGGCGGAACGCTGCGTGCCGGTGCGTTCCGCCCAGGGGCCCAGCAAAGCGGCAGACTCGGGTGGAACTCTTGTTCTGCCCTGTCCTGCTGCAGCCAGGCTGGGGAGTTTCAAAGCTCCCGCTCAGACAGGGCGGAAAGGGCCTGGCCCAGGAGCAGCACTGCCAGCCACTGCTGCAGCTCAGGACCTCCGGCCAGGTAAGGGGGGCTGGGAAGGGGCCACGGGGGGGGGGGGGGGGGCAGAGAAGCCAGGAATGGGCCGCGTGGGGGGGGGGGGCAGAGGAGCCAGGAAGGGGCCACGGGGACGGGCAGATATTAATACTACATTGTCTCCATGTCCTCCTCCTCGTATTTCCCTGTCCTCCTTTCCATGCTTTGGTATCTGGTAACCCTAGGTGAGCAGGGCATTGTTGGGCCCTAGCCCCATTGGGAGAGGGGTGGGGCTGGAAGGAGGAAGTGACTGTTGTGGGCTCTGCTTGTGGCTGGGAACGGAATTGTATGCTGCTCAAAATCATCACACATGCCACCTTTGGCATACATGGCAGAGGTTGCTGCCTTGCGATTATGATACTCACTTGAGGTGGCTGATTCCTGATCAAATACCTTATCCGTCCTTCAAGTTCCCTTGTCTGAGGGAGAGATCTCATAGCCTGGAGAAGTACTCTATCTAGTGGGCTACAGGTTATAAAGAAAGGTCTTCCCTTCAGCTGTTTTCTATATATGCCAGAGATTGACAGCAGTGTGTGTGCCCAAAGACAAGAACATAGATGTCTGAAGGAAGCTTTTACTGCAGAAACTTAGGTGCTGAGTGACTTTAGGCATCTTACATGGACATGGTAGCTGAGCAGTTTTGCAGATCGCAGTGGCACATAAAAATGGGACTCAGGTACCTAAATGCCTTTGTGGATAACAATCTTTGTCTTTTGATGGGTGGGTAAAACATTACTCTTTGCCATTATCATGAATAACCAGGAATGTGTGCAGGTGAGTTGACTGTCTGGGCTGGTAATTCTATAAGGCTGTGGTAAGCTATTTAACAAAAATAAGCTTTGTGGGTTTTTTAACCATTGTGACTCGTATATTAAATCTAAATGGCAGAACTTAATGGTAAATGCAGTAATTTTATCAATGTTTGACTTAGTCTTTAGTAGTTGCCCGGAATATCTAATTCTAAGCATTTCAGTCCTGCATGATAAAAAATGTGTGTTTTGGTTTATCCTCCCAGACTGGATTTATTTTAATTAGTAAGTAGAGAGAAGTATGGCTGGTAAATTTTTCTGCCTTTTCCTTTTTCTTTGTTTGGAGTCCAAGTTATGTTCTACCTTTTAATAGAACTGCTCACGAACAGCAGCTAAACCATAAACACAGCTTTTTTCCTTCCGTTACTCATTAGAGAGGTCAAGGCACACAGGCAATGACTTAATTCCTACAAGAGACATGGTTAAAGTGCATTAGACTGAACATTCACCAGACACCAAGTGAAACTCAAATCATGCCAAGAAAGCCATAAAAGATCAAAAAGTCTATGCCAAACATTTAATTTTGAGATAATATAAAAACTTAAAAGGGATACCACTACTTATGTCTTTAGGAAGCCAGAAAATACTACTTGTCTTTCCCCTCAGTGTAAGAAACATTACTTTTCTTCTGTATTTTAAATGGAGTTGAAATTTATCAGGCTTTGCATAGCAGCGCCATACCATAAATGCCTTTAAAACTTTAACCCAAAGTGAGGTTGCCTCTTAACCTCTTAATATTTGGTTCCAGATCTCTCCCCTTCCCCAGAGCATGGGATTGTTACATCAAGCAAAATGGGAGTTGGTAAGGGTGGAAACAGAGGGAGAACTGAACGGAGAGGAAAAATATTCAGAGGTGAAATGATCCCATATAAAGGCCTTGTCTGAAGACAATTAATGAGGAAGGAGGAGTCCAGGTAAAGAAGCCACTAACTGAGAAGGCCCTCCCTTGGCCTGATCTAATTCACAGAGCAGACAGCAAGAAAACTATGTTTTATTTTGCCATGGGGAGGCATAAGTGCAGATGATCCTTGGGTCTCTCACTCTGAGGGATTTATTAAATGTTAGCAACAAAATAGATAGTTGATTTTCTTTAGCAATTTATACAGCAACACTTATGCCAAAAACATCTTGGGGTTTGTGTACTAGCATAATCAATGCCTGCAGTGCTTGAGGAAGGTGAGGTTAAACAGATGCAGCAGAGAGAGAGCATGGTGTCTCTCTTAGACCTTTCATTTGGCAAATCCTTTAAGGGAAAAAAGCCAACCAATGTGCTGTGAGCAAATTCTCTGAGATTTAATTTGGGAGGGGTTGGAGAATCATTTTAAATGTTAAGTTTTTTGTTAGATCTAGTATCTGTAGAAGACAACTCCTTGCCTCCTATTGTTCTAATCCCAAAGTTTACAGCACTTGGGAACGAGTGTTAGGTTGTTTTAAATACCCTGTACTAGTTACTCATATCACGTGCTTAATATAAAAATGAGCTTTCTAATCAGTATAAACCCATAACTGGTTAGTGTTGGGCGGCCACCGGGTAGAGTCTGGGAGAAGGATGCTAAACTAGTATGACATAAGGAGATGTTACTTAAATATAGGACTAGCTCAAGGCTAGATGAGAGAGCATGAAAAGGCAGACAGCCATGGGCATGATAAGATGGCTGCTGTTCTCATTGCACATTTGCAGAGGTGCTAGATTTCAATTTCAGATATGATGCAGAGCTGGGAGATTGCACACAACTAGAATAGACACTATAGATGGCTAAATTGTATTCTAGCACAGGCTCCTGTATAAGAGCTGCCTCTATGTATTTAATAGTTCCAAATTAGTGATAGATTAAAACATTTGTTCTGAAGATTTGTTCTTCATCAACATCACAAAGATCAACCATTACCAAAGATGTTACATACAGACACTAATCAAATTGCAAGCAATAGGTTCTGCAAAGCAAGTGACCTGAAAAAGTTTGTCACAATACCACTTCTAAATGGACAAGCCAGAGAAAAGAACAATTGAGGGCTTGTCACTGTTGTAGCACTTTATCGAAGACGTTCCTACATCAACAAGAAAGTTTCTTATTGGGAGTGTATGCGAGCTGTACACCAGAGCCAAAACGGTTGAGAGCAGTGTCCATCATCCACCAGAAGCATCTCAGAGCCATCCCCCAGATTGGGTTGCAAAAAAGCTAGACCATGTTGGCCACAAGGTCTGTTCGTCTGTGGCCTCCAATTCTGTAGAGCCAGCTGTCAGACCATACTAGCAAAATAGGACTTTCAATCTTATTTTAGGCTGGTGGAATTGTAGACCTTGCTATCAGAGGAAAACAAGCAGAATTCCAGGCCTTAACTGAGGAAGGCAAACTGGTCTCAGACGTCTTACTCAAGGTGGCAGTGAATGCAGCAGATATAGCAGCTTGATCCCTAGCATTTGGTCTTATACCAAGATGAGACTTGGGGCTACAGACCTCTGGATTTCCAAAGGAAGTCCAGATGACCCTAGAAGACCTGCTGATTGACAGTCAAAAATTGTTCAGCAACACAACAAATGAGAGCCTTCAGTCCTCCTTGAAGGACTTCTGGTCTACACTACCATCACTGGGCCTTTATACTGCAGTCCACACAAGATTCCAATATCGGCAAGCATAACGATCTTGGTACCAATCTCAACCTGCTGCACAAACCTACCAGCCCTTCCCTCCGTGTCCACAGGAGCAACACTGCCACCGGCACCACTCAGAATACTCCCACCACTCCCCTGCTGCCATCTCTGTCCAACACCCGTCACAACACTTTTGACTCTCAGCTAAAGAGCCACAAACCCCTCCCCATCCAAATTTTGGTCCCTCCCAGTTCAACTTGGAGGCTGGTTTTGCTCCCTTTTTCAACAACTGGAGGCAGATCACCTCCAACCAATGGGTCCCAGACATTGTATGACGAGGTTACTGCATAGAATTCTGCATCTTTCCACCATGCCATGAGCCACCAAGCCAGACACAACTCAAATCCCATCTCCTACACAGGGAGATGCGTTGCTCTTGAAAGGTGATATAAAACAGGTCCCCCTCACTTCCCACGACTATCAGAACCATGGTTTCTACTCTACCTACTTCCTTGTTCCAAAGAAAGGAGATCTTCCAACCATCTTGGGTCTGCGAGTTCTCAGCAAATTTATCTGCAAGTTCCACTTCATAATGGTAACGATACCCCAAATCACCCTTTCCATCAAACATGGGGCCTGGTTCACAGTTCTCAACATGAAAGATGGCTATCCACCCAGCCCACAACAAACTTCTCCGCTTCAAAACAGGGCACTCCCATTATCAGTTCCATGTCCACCCTGTGGGAGAGCCACAACACCGAGAGTGTTCACTAAGTTCTTTACAGTTGTGGCAGCGCACGTGCTGCAGAGGCCACTCCCAATTCCTTGACTAGTGGCTATCTAGACTCTACAGGACCTTTTTGCCAGCCTTGGTACATGCATCAATAAGGACAAATTCACTCTCATTCTTACCAGGATGCTCATGTTCATTGGAACCGCGCTGGACTCCCATGTTGTGTGAGTGTTCCTCCTCAGAGATCATTACACTCTCCTTACAACCGTCGTTACACAGTTGCAGCACCATCCACAAATGCATGCCTGTCTCTCTCAGTCCTTGGACACATGGCAGCATCCACGTCACCCTGTTTGCCTGACTCCATGTACGATGCCTACAACAGGTCCCGACAAATGTGCCACACATGTAGGCACCAGCCCAAAGACTGAGACGCTTATTTGTGCAACACCTTAGGGGGCCCTGTGCTGCCAAAAAGCTGCCGCCAACATTTTTGGTGGCGGTGTGGGGCGAAAGACACACACCCCCCCCCCCGCCGGAAAGCCACCATGGAAGAAGCCTCCCTGCCACCAACACTTTTGATGGTGGTGCAAGATGAAGAAACACCGCCCCCCCCCCCCCAACTGGAGAAAAGCTGCATGCTACTGAAAGCACCAAAGGCTTTTTTATTTTTAGGTCCTGTCAGGGGGTGTTCTGCCCCTGAATTACTACAATGCAGCCAAGCACCATGATACAATTCCTGGGCCCCATTGTGACCTGGTGCCCGTTGTTTGTTGAGCCCTGGCTTACAACACTGGCTATGGACAGTGTTTGCTCACAGAAGGATCATCTGAACAAAAGTGCAGACCAGGACTGAATTTGAAAAGATGGAGAATACATGAGATCTACATTTTTCCCCAAGGGATACACTGCTAAAACTACATTTGGGCATCAAATCTAGGAGCATGTGAACATGCATTCCTATATATTGAGGAAGAAAATCCAACAAGGGGTTTGAAGGAATCAAGAGGTGGGGTGACAGAAAGCATGAGTATGGGCAACTGATAGCTCATTTTGGACTGTTGGATAAACCAACTAAGTGATGTCACATTACCTACTCTTGGAAATTCATGATATTGAAAGAAATACCTGTCAACCTAATTTAGTCCCAAAATTTAAGTTTGGCTTTTACAAATGAACTGACAATTTCCACAATTGAATAAAGCTCAGTTAACCCACTTAAAAATTCACCTCGATACCAGTGTGAACCCAGATACCACAATTATGATGGTACCAGTACATGGGAACTACCTATTGAAGTTAATTAGCCCAATTTCCCTGTCTGAGCACAGTAAAATGGAAAAAGTGAATTACCTTTTATTGGTTAACATTTTTGTGGAGGGTTTTATTCTCTAAACGTCTCTCTAAATGTCAACCTACATTTTATGAATCTACAAAAATTTGATATAGGAACTGTAAATATTTTCTTCTGTTGCTTTGAAGTTTTTCCTTTCCAAACTGGAGTCATAAAAAGTTAAGACAACTAGTAGATTAGAACAAAAAAAAAATTAAATGTTTTCTTCCTTCGCACTTAATTTTCTTATTCTGTCAGTGTCAGAAAAGCTATTTAAAAACAGTTTAATGCATAATTAATCATGGTGCTCGCTATCTGCAGATTTAGTGCTAGCTTTCAAACATTAAACAAAATTTATATATTCAAAGTAGGACTAATTAGTCTAACTCAAAAATGTAATATGAGTTTTAGAACCTAATGTGCTCAAAGTATTTGAGCTCTGAAATTTATTAGAGGAACAATTCTGTATTTAATTACTTCTCATTTAAATAGGTAATCATTTTAATTTACTTGCACAAACACAGGACATTGTGCTCCATCAGCAGAGAATGTTCTTCATTAAACAAAGTAGGAACTTTGTGCACTGGGGCAGCTGTGGTATTTCCATCTACGATGAAAATTAACAACAAAATATTGAGTAAAATGCTTTTACTTTACAGCAAAGTAAATTGATTTTCTTAATTTTGGTTTGAATAATTTGTAATTAGGCATTGAAAGGATAAGATTATGCTGATAATTAATTACTCACAAAAATAAATTCAAAGTTAAGGCATATATACGTATCTCCTATGGCCCACAGCATCTAGCTGTATCGTATTATATGAGACATTTCAAATCAGTTTTGAGAAGTCTGCCACACTGAATTAATAGTATGTAGTTAGGAGAGAATTTTATCCTTTGCTTACTTTTTGTAGATAGGGAAGCATGCACAGTTCCCTTTGACGGCAGTTGCAGATAAAGATACTCAGCACCTCTGAAGAACAGGCCCAACTTCCATGGACACTACTGGGACAGTTACCTATGCACACTTCCCGAAACACACTACATACACAGTGGGAGTAGTGTTAACTAGTGTCTCCTACTGTCCCTTTAAAAGTCACCATCCATGTGTAGCCTCTCCTGGCTATTGTCCCAGCATGAGGGTGTTCAGGTAGGGAAAGTCTGCCTTCAGTGCCTTGTGACCTTTCACACAGCTTTGGGAAACTAGGCCTGAGACTCCTCTGTGTTGTGTGTATTCACTCAGATCATTCACCAGCAACAAGGTTTGATTTTGAAAGGAAACATGCAACAGGATGACAGTCCAGTGATCTCCTTCCTGCTTGTCTGCCACATGTTCCCAGCTTCAGTCAGTGCAGAAACTCCCTGCTGGGGAAGGTAGAGGGTGCTTCCTGGCAGGAGTCAGGAATTTCTCCCGACAGAACACAGTTCGTAGTCCGTGTAATTCCCACTGCTACTGTTGAAGAACACCGGACTTTAGGCTACGCAAGTGTCGAATCAGAGTTTGAACTGAAATTGGCAGTAGCTTTTAGTACTTGGTTGCTTTGTTGACTCTCCCTTTTAAAATATGGCCTATTGTAAACACAAAACTTACCCTGGTGTACACAACTGAATTTAACAAAAAAGTTTCAAAAGTGCAGACAGTTTGTCAAGAAGTTATTTCTTGGATGACTGCATTATCCCAGGACACAAGTATTCAGTGAAAGCAAACTGTTTAAAGGTAAACACTATTGTTTGAATGTGAGAAAATATTTTAGTTAAGTTTTTACAACAGCTATTCAAAGCTGTGAACTGTAGTTTCCAGAGATGCAAAATTTAAGTTTTTAAATTGTGTAAAGTGTTCTTATAACCTCTCTCCATACATGCCCTTTAGCAGTTGAATATTTTATGCTAAGTTATATTCCCTCTTTCAATCCTATCAACAAGTATTTTGAATAATGTGTCCGATAGGCAATTAAACTCTTGAACTAGTCAAATACATTACACTGAGCATCTGAGTGGGGGTTAGATATATAGTTACACTGATATTAAACTGGAGTAACTACATTCCAAAGGGGTAGCCGTGTTAGTCTATTGTAGAAAGACAGAGTCTTGTGGCACTTACAATGCAGTCAACTGTTAACTCCAGATATATACCCCCCTAAGGACAAAAATCTCAGTTTAGAACTTGTATTTGATAAGAGATTTTAACCAAGAAATATTTCCAAACCAGGGACAAAACTTGACTCTTTAAACCAGACTGTGCCTGCTGAAAGGAGAATTTCTAAACCACAAGGTACAAAAAAGAACTTAAAACAGTTTATCTTATGGAAAAAGCTGTAATTCAAAAATATCAAAGTAACCAGAAGAAAATAGTACTGCTGTTAAGTTTATTTGTGTTGTGGTTTATTTCAATGTAAAAGTTCCAACTTCATTTTAATAACTGAAATTCTCTAGTTGTTATGATCATTCAAAACCATACCTAGCAGAAAAAAGGTCTGAAAGTCAACTCCAGACATCTCAAAATTATTTAGGGGAAAATTTAATCAAGATGCATCAAATGATCCTTATAACAACTGCAATAGTGACACTTTTTAATATGCTTTTCAGGATGTCCCCCGTACCCCCCAAAGTAAGTACTTCCAAAGTCTACTCTTCAGCCATTAATATGTGCATTGTTAGGACAAGCTCCTGCAAGTAATCATAGTAAACCCAAAATAAGGTGTAGCCACTTAAACTGATGCTAACATCTAAACATTCACATTTCAAGTCTGAAATGTATTTTTATACCTTTGACTAAAGGATGCGTTTTCAAATTAAAGAATTTAAATTACATATTGAATTATGAAATACCAACTCATTGTATAACCAATAACAGCTTAAAGACCATTTGTTTAAAATAAAGAAAATATTTAATTCTCAAATTGCTTGTGGAAACTGCAACGTGACAGGAACTGGGCTCACTAAAGGGTTTTTCTTTTTTTTAAATAAAGACTGCAATGTCTGTTTTATTTACTTTCGCTGAAAAACCTACCAAATATAACACAACCCCACTCCTCCTCCTTACCGCCACCCACCTCCCCTAAGTTACTTTACTAACGGCTGAAGAAACGGTAAAGAAACATTACATTGTTAACTATAAGCATGAAAACTGAAGGCTAGAGACACTGTAGGTTCATTCAAAACAGTATTCAAGAGTCCAAAAATGAAACATGTTTGTTTCCACTGCTCCATCAGACAATTCAAGAATAAGTTTGCATGATAGCAGTGAAGTAGCTGTTTGCTGGTCCAATTAAGTGTTCCAAGTTGATTTTTTTTTCTTCAGTTTGGCCCATTTAAGTCCAATAATCAGGATAGTCTATTCAAAACACAGAAATAAGAGCGAAGACTCCATATAATAAAGCACAAGGATATGCTACTAGAAGCTGTTGTCCTTCCATGGCTAAGGCAGAAATGAAGATTTTGGAAGCAGAAAAACTGCACCATCCAATAATTCCTGCAGTGAGAATAATTCCCATCATCCCTCTGTAATATATAAGAAAAGAGCAAATTAAATTGTGTGTGCATGCTTAGAGGTATGCAGGAATTAAAATATTTTCCAGCAAGTTAAACTTTTTTTCAAAGGCTGTTTTTAAACTAAATACAGAACTTTATATTTGAAGGTTTTTTAAAATAAAGTGTACATGGAATTTCAGTGAATGAAATAAAATTATATAAGTGCTAAAGATTTTAGAATGAAACTGGTAGGAAAAAATGAAATTCTAGGTACAAAAAGGGGTGCAGAACTGAGTAAACTTGAAACAAATTGTTCCTTTGTACTTGTGTACACGTAGCTTTCTATGATGAGTAATGAAGTTAGGGATACTTTTTTGTGGGGATATTTAATTTAATTTTCCAGACTCGACATTAAAACTTAAAATGATCTATTGAGCAATATAGATTGTTTTCTATATCCTGAAACATAACTTGTTGTTTAACTGTTTGACATGTAAGCATGTCCGAAGTATAATTTGAGTCTAAAAGCAATTTGTAATAACAAAGCAGGTAATATGAATAAATGTTCATGCTGTACAAGTATTTACTTCATTTGATATCCATTGTTAATACAGTATAAATTCCATCTAACAGCCCTCCCCCTCCCCCCCCCCCCCCCCCCCCCCCGAGAAAAATCCATAATATATAGAAGCAGGATATTATAGTTTGTATTGATACTTACTGCAAAGAAAATACAACTGCAAAACCGGAAAGCAGGATCATAGGAAGAAGACAGTATCCCAGGACACTAGCAACACAGCCAAACGAGACGCCCGTCATGCTCATTAAGTTCAGCAGGAAAAACATTCCTAGACATCCAATTGCACTAATTCCATACACATACCCAAACTGAATTTTACCAGCCTAAAGATGAGAGGAGTAACACAAGTTAAACATGTTTTGTCTTAAAGTTGACTAAATATTGCATTTCTATAAATAATGAGGAGAGAATAAAACTGTGGTAACCTTTGACCTATGGATGAATTTGAAGTAGGATGTAGGTGAGAAAGCTGAAGAGGATTGAAAGTAAATCAGTAATGTATTGATAAATGCTACATGTGACAAAACTCTTTCCATCTCTACTAGTGATTCAGATTCTTAATTTTTGCCTCAAGGAAGTAAATTTTTTTTGTGTAGTGCCATGCACAGTGTAAATTCATTATAAATTTCAAGATTTTGTACTTGTTTATTATGTTTCCTTTCACAAATTATTTTTGGTCATGTGAAAGTGTTAATACACTATTTAAAAATTGGATTCCATTATATTTAGTTATGTATCCTCACAGAGGATGGCTTGGAGATATGGTTTAAAAGAATGCATAGAATATGGACAGAACTGTGATTGCATTAGCTTGACAAATACAAAAGTATTTGAACTACAGCCTCAACACAGAAGGAAGTCATTTTTTTATTTTTTGACAGCCCCCCCCCCCCCCCCCCAAAAAAAAACCAAAAAAACAAAAAAACTGTATCAAATGACAGAGAGGTCTAAAGACACACTGAGATATCTAGGAAAGCAGGCTGTGGACACCATGAATTCTGGACCCACAAGTACTGATGTTCATCAGCTGTATCAATCAAAGTGACAGACATTGCAAAAAACTCAAGGCATTCAAGAAAACCAAATATTAAGTTTTATTAAGTGATATACCCAGAAATGCAATATCCTCCCATATACCAGTTTCCTCAGCTATTTTAATTTCAGTATATTTTGTATTGTCTTAGACCTGACCTGTTTCTTAAAATGTACCTATGGTACACACATTACCATCTCTCAAACGAACATCACAAGCAGTTAGTTACTTTCTTCAGTCTTAAATTGGCTAGTTATAAAATAAAAACAAATGGTAATACAATGTAGACTAGTCTAAGTCAGTGGTTTTCAAACTCAGAGTTGGAACCCAGTACTGGGTCATGGTGTCCCCTGCTGCCACCGCCATAAAACTGGGCTGTATTGCTCAAAAATGTAATTGTTGAGTCATAGGTATAAGTGACTTTTTTTACACAACTGGGTCCTGAGAAAAATTTTTTGAAAGCCACTGGTCTAAACAACAAATATTCTTGCTGATGACTGACTAAAATGTAGCTGAGCATGTCAAAGAGACACTCGGAAATTCATGAGATAATAAAATTACAGCTCATGAACAGTCCATTGCAGAAAGAATGTGTTCCTCTCAATGCTAGGGATCACTTTTTCAGTTTAATGAAATATGTTACTGGCAAGAGACATCCTTGAGACCTCCATTATGCCAACAGAGTGATCTGCAGGTAGAGGCTATTTCATATTCAACAATGAGATTCCAGGCAAAAAAAAGTGTAATCATTGACAATTTCCAGAGGGGTAGCCGTGTTAGTCTGTGTACAGCAAAAACGAGAGTCCTGTGGCACCTTAAAGACTAAGGCTATGTCTACACTTGCACTTTTAAGTCGACTTTAACTAAGTCGACTTAACTAAGTCGACTTAAAGTCGATTTAGTTAAGTCGACTTAGTGTGTCTACACTTAAAATTAAAGTCGACTTAAAGGGGAACTTACAAAGTCAACCTAGGACGTCCACACTGGATGCTCTAGGTCGACTTTGTGGGGCTAGGGGGACCTTGGGCAGGTCCATGGTGGCTGGGGGGGGAGCGCCCCCTGTGTACAATGGGGCAAAGGGGGACAGGGACCCTGGCAGGGCAGAGCCCTGTGTGTGACACTGTCTGGATTTAGGGAAGCATTTAAGATATTATTTTCTATGGATATCTCATAAATGCTATAATCTATAGGAACTATGTCATGTTTGGTATCAACAGAAAGGTAGTCATTTGCTGGGAATGATTATATAGTTTATGTCTAGGAATTCTATTTTGATTAGAAGTTAAGAATTTGATGTTATATACATACTTTAACTTGTGTCCTTCTGGAGAAATGTCTTAGACGGGGGGTGTGAACAACCATTGTCTCCTAAATGTTTAGGAATTTTCCAGGTAGAATGGTCCCAGGGAGTATCCTGATGAGCCATTGAGAACATAAAGAATACAACCATTGTATCCTTAATGGCTCATCAGTTTACTCCCTGGAACCATATACTCCCTGGCAAATTCCTAAACATTAAGGAGACAATGGTTGTTCACACCCCCCGTCTAAGACATTTCTCCAGAAGGACACAAGTTTCACAACTGTGAAAGTTTATGCCCGAAGAAATTTGTTAGTCTTTAAAGTACCACAGGACTCTTGTTGCTTTTGCTGTAATAATTAAAATTGATTTAAAGTATTAAAATTAACAATGACAAGGAGGTTGGCTTGTTCCTACTTTGCTAATAATTTAATCTACAGAAAACTAAACATGGCTTTACATTTCACCAATAATAATGATGAAAAATTATGCCTGCTTTTAGCTATGTAGATAGAACAACATTGTTAATCTTATTCCAATTAAGCGTAATGGCCAAACATCGATTGGCTTTTATGGGAAAAGGCCTATTTACAAATGTTAACTGTTTTGAAAATTGTTTTGCTGAGTTGGTGATAAATGTTAATACTGACTTTAAAAATCACATCTACTATTGTCAACCACATGAATATAATTTATTATCTGTCACCCTCCTTTATTAGTAATTTTTCTTAAAGACAATCAGCCAAAGGAACAACCTCAACAATAATCTAAGTATATTGAACAAAGAAATACTCTAAAATAAAATAACGCAATGTAAAATGCCAGTGCACTGGAAACTGGAATGAGAGAAAGGTATTAAATGTATATACTGAATGTGTAGCAATAGCCCAAACTATGAAAAAGGCAACCAAAATTAAAATATTTTGTGCAAATAACAATTACATTCTACTGAACCTTCATTTGACAGCAAACAAGAAATCTTGATTTGTAGGAGAAGAAATTGAAATATGGTTAAAAATTGAAGATTTAACTTTATAAAATCAAGGAAAAGGAGTCACTTGATTTCTTTCCCAAATTTGTGATGGTCCTCAGTCTTCATGACAATTGAAGCCATATTCCACAAAAACAGAATATGCAAGGAATCTACTATGTAAAAAAAAACAAAAAACACGGCACAGTACACACTGAGCATGAAGGGTCTGCTGACCCAAAGCATGCTGAGGACATGGAAGACTCCCACCAGGGGTTTTGAATCAGGCCCAAAATTATGTATTAATGAATGACAAATCTTTGGTCAAGATCTATTTTATGACTTCCAGGCTGTGAAAATTATCGTGACACCCCCATACCATCTCTTCTCCCTCTTCCCTCCCTCCCCCTGGAATAATTTGGCTTAATACACAGTAATACTTTGCAATCTGTATCTTACCAGCAATAACGTTGCTCCAAAGGCAAGACAGAAGACCATTGGTCCTGCCAAATCAGTCTCATTCATGATGCTGCCATCTGCTATTTTTAATGGGTGTAGCACTGTTAGTGTCTTCTGCCAGATGTGGTCGAAATTGATCCCTAATTCTATAGGTTACATGAAAAGAATTATGCAGATTTGTTTCCCTATTTATTTCTCCTTTGCCCCCATTTTCTTCATTACTTTTTCCTACCCGTTCTCTTTCAAATCTGCTCCTGACTAAAGGCAGGAGATTAAGGTTATCAGGTGTCATTCCTCAGATGACCAGAGAATGATAGGAGACATTTCATCTCCCCTTTAGGGGTTGAGTGCATGGAATCTATGGCACTCCAGTACTGAACTGCTCAAGAGTGAATGACTGTTAGTCTCTCAGATCTGATTGCAGAATCTAGGCCTGCTTGGATGGACCCAATGACTAAAATTGCTTCTAAGACTTACCCTCTGCCTGGTACAATTTTAATTTACAAAGGAGTGAGATATCTATTTATGCAGATTAGTAAACTAATTTTATAAATAGTCCAGTGCTAGAATATACATGATCTGTTTCAATTCAAAGTGTACTTCTCTTGTCATTAGTAACAGGAGGGGTAATCTGTCAGACTCTGGCTAACACAATATAACGTATGTAGAGAGAAGGTGGAAAATCCAACCTTCAGTCCAAGTAGTCTCAATATCTATTAATTCTGACATCTGTACAGGCAGTATTCTATGCAGGGCATATTCTACACGGTTATTACTTGTGTCCTCAAATTAGAATTTGGGTTCTAGACACCCCAAACCAGGTATTTATAATAATTAATGGGGCACTATCAATGAAACCCCCTTGTTTTAACCTTTTTTTGTTGCTTTCATTTAATTTCATTTTATATTTTCACATTTGAAATAAAGTCATGTACTGTTGATATCCCATTTAATTTGTGCCGCTTTTTCACAGTGCAACGGGGAGAGAATTAACAGAATGTAACTGTAAAACTAGAGAAACTTGCAAGGGAACTCAGAGGCAGACATGACTGGTACAATTAATTATTTATTATTATTATTATTTTTCAATTAACTTGACATTAGTCCAATCAGAGCAGAAAGTACTTTTCCTACTTCTCAGGTTACCCCAAAGTTCTGGGTAATTTTGGAGATGAGTAGTAAAGAACAAGTTATACCTTCTAGTAAGGGTGGTTCATCCTCAAAACTGCTTCCATAGAAAGACTGTGCTGGTGTTGGAGTGTATGTTTGTGCTGGCTGGTAAATCTGCCCTGTGTAAGGCTGCGGTTGCTGCATCATCTCTGGAGGGACAAATCCACTTTGCTGAGCGTAGTCATAGCCACTATTATATTGTCTGTGGAGAACACAATATTACTAGCAAACAGTTTTCTTTTTTTAAACCTTCCCCCCAGTCGTATATGCCACTCTTTTTATGTTGTATAGTATATTGTTATATAGAATCTTGTTTAGCTAATTGTTTAGTTAATTGCTTCCCTATACCCCAAATGTGTACACTTTCCTAGCTGCACAGATGCAGTCACCCCAACTGTTCGCCCCTCCTTCCCACAAGGCGTAAAGTGTGACTTGAAAAGGTATATGGATTCTATGGACTCCTTATCTGGAGTTCTTGTTTAAGTAGTAAGGTCAAATCTTGCTTAATTTATAAGATTTTCAGATTTTTTTACCATTTGATACGACATAATGATAGTAGAAAAAATAAGATGCCTACAAGTAGCAGCATTTTCAGGACAAAACCAACCCAAACTCATTTAATCTGAAAATATAACTACACTAGGCTCATACTAGACTAGCAAAATGTATCTCTAATCAATCCAAATTTTGCCCCTTCAATTGTATATCAAATGCCTATAATTTATCAAATGACAGCATGAATTTATACACTTAATACTAAAACCTATATTTAATAGAGCTCACTTTTAAAAAGAGATTCTAGGTCTTCATATTTTTCAAATGATCTGCATATTTTCACTGAGCAGAAAGACAGTCATGCCAAATTCACTATCTTTTCCCTTCCCATATAACTGTATCAGAGTCTTAGCATACCTGTGATAAGGATTATGACATTCAGAGATTAAGCACACATTATGACATCTACCAACCTGACCTAATGCAGATGATGGCCTTAGTAATATTTCAGTTTCTAACCCAAATTTTCTCAAAATCTGGTCACAGAAGACTAATCCTGTGTAAAGTCTGCACTTTTGAATGCAAGCTGTTTGAATGTGTGCTTAAGCCCACACACCTCAAAACAAGACTAACACTTTCCTATTTCACTGGTAGCCTGAAAATAGGTCTGCAAAATTTCACCTGCAAAGAAGCTCACTACTGTGACACCCAGATGGATACCTAACAATTTGGGAAACCACTTTTTATAGATGTTACATAAAAATAACTTATGTTGTGTATGTAATAGAGTGTTTTTCAATAGAACTCTTTTCTCCACTCATTATGTGGGTGTAAGTACAGTGTATAATTAAATCTAGTAAATTATGCTTAGTGATATAGAACATCTTCCATGTGAAGATTAAGGAGCTAGGGACTTTTCAGCCTGGAAAAGAGACAACTAAAAGAGAATACACTGGAGGGCTATAAAATCATGAATGATGTGGAGAAAGTGAATAAGGAAGTCTTATTTACTCCTTCACATAATACAGGAACTAACAATCACCCAACAAAATTAATACACAGCAGGTTAAAAAAAAAACCCAGCAACACCAAAACCCAACAACAACAAAAAGAAGTTTTCTTCACCCAAAACACAGTCCACCTGTGGAACTCATTGCCAGGGGATCTTGTGAAAGCCAAAACAACTGGGTTAAAAAAGGAATTTGCTAAGTTCATGTAGGAGGTTCATTAATGGGTATTTAGCCACGATGGTCAGGAGTGCAACACCATGTCTTGGGTTATTCCTAGCTTTTGACTGGTAGAAGATGGGAGCAGACAACAAAATGTTGATACGTGCCCTGTTCTGTTCATGCTCTCTGAAGCAGTTGTCACTGGCTTCTGTCGATAGATGCTGGGATAGATGGATCATTGGTCTGACCCAATATGACCATTCTTAACTCTTGTTTTCTGCATGTGGTGGTTTTTTTTTTTAAATGTTAGGGATGTAAGGTAATGCAATCAATTGTATGATAAACTAATACTGTAGAAGATAGAGAATAGAAAAATTGTACAAATTACTTGTTGTATGGTCCACCGCTTCCACTGTAATCATAGGAGTGTGTCTGGTCATCAATGCTATAACTTGTTTGGTAGAAATCCGTATTGAAGTTGTCAAACCCAGACATTGCAATTATCTATAAAATAAGATCAAACTTTATTAGTCATAATTACTTTGGCTTCTGGCTGTCATATAGCTCCAATAAATTGTTGATGCCTTTACAGCACGCAGGAAAACTCAAGAACAACAAAAAGCAAGTGTGGTACTTTAGACTGTGTATACACCCATGTGTGTGTGTATAAATATAACATAGGTTATGATACCAGAAGATCTCAAAACATAAGGGGTTTTTATCTATCATTGGATATAGGAAGAGTGTTTTCTTTCACAGTCACCAATACAAACATTAAAAGTGTCCCAGTAGAACAGTCCCCCAGATGCGTTACCAAACGGGCCCAGTCTCTCTCCAGCCAGCAAACCACACCACAAACATCTCCCGTTTTCAGCATTACAAGCATGACGCGCGGCTTTAAACAACAAAATGCAGTACAAGGTCCATATAGCGGGCTCAGGGCCTCATCGGCAGGCTCGGAGTCTGGGCCCCGGGGGCACCAGCCTCGCTGTAACCGGGGGCCAGTCAGCTCCCGTCTCCGTGCCTCAGTTTCCCGCTCTAGAAAGCGGCGACAGCGATTCCGACCCAGTCATCCCCCGCCGGGGACCCGCAAACGCAGGGCCGCCCGCTGTTGTGAGGAGACCTCGCGGAACCGAGGAGTGGTGGGGCGAGGATCAGGGCAGCCCCGGAGAAAGTAGGCTGGCGGAGGGGCCCAACCGTGGTGCCGGTCGGCGGGGAAGCGGCTCCGCGGAAGGGCAGGGGACGAACGGCCTGTGGCTTTCCGCACTCACCTAGCAACCCCTCCTCACCGCCCTGAGAGAACCCCCCGGCTCGCCGCCGCCCGCCCTCCCCCTCTTCCTCAGTCTCCACCGACCTGCGACGTGTCACTACAAACAAAGGAACCACTTCCGGGTCGCACAGCGGCGGTTCCGGCTCTCCGCGAGGTGTTGGGCTGACTGAGCATGCGCTGTAGCGATCCCCCCCCCCCCCCCCCGCCCTCCGCCAACGAGGCGCGTGGCGGCCGTTGGTGCAGCGCCAGGGGGAGGAGCCAGGGAGGGGTGTTGCCCTGTGGGGCGGGCCCTGCCTGGAAGGCGGGAAATGGGCTAGGAGGCCTTGGTGGCCCCTTGCTAGGGCTGGTTGGGTGCACTGTAGTGTGATATTGCAGTGAATGGGGGGCGAGGGGCTGCCCAGGGGAACCGTCTCTTGCACAGCTCCAGGGTCCTGAATGAACCAGCCTCCCCCTCCCCACCTTGACAGGAGAGCCACCATGGTGCCTGAGCAAACTGGAAAGAGACACCGTCCCATGCAATTCCCCCAGCCACCCCGTGCCAGTCACGGCTTGTTGGAGGATGCTCGCAGCTGCCCGCCAGGTTCATGCCGCTTTTCCTCCCCTCAGTGCCCACCCCGGGTTGCGCTTTCAGCTAACGCTGATCTCCGGCGCCCCACGATCCCCCCTTTCCTTCGCAGTTTCCCAGCTGCAAGACGAATGGATACGTCCAGCGTAAACCAGAGCGTCCCACGGTATTAAAAAGAAACGAGTCCTGTGGCACTTTTAAAGACTAACAAAATTATTTATCGATAAGCATGAGCTTTCGTGGAAGAAAATCCCACTTCATAAAAGTGCCACAGGAGTCCTTGTTGAACTGGACTAACACGGCTACCCCTCAGGAACTTGGCAACACTGTAAAGTGTACCCACCCGTCCAAGGGAAAGTGGTCTCTGATATAAACCAAAGGGGTAGCCGTGTTAGTCTAGTTCAGTAAAACAAACAAGGAGTTCTGTGGCACTTTTGAAGACTAATACATTTATTTATCACAGGAGCTTTCATGGGAGAAAAATCCCACTTCATCAGATGCTTTGAAGATGGGGAAATCACTGCTTTAACTTACTGAAATAAACCATGGTTTTGGGGGGAAATATTGCATAAACAAGATTCTTGTTCATTGTTCCCTGTGGGATGATTTGCCCACCCAATTTTAAATTACTGAAGCGTTGGGCCGTGTCTTGAGCTATTTATTGTTCCATGGCCCATTGGTCCCGCTGTTTGGAAATAAAAGGAATCCCATCGTGCTTCCAAAGACCAACAAATTTATTTATTGCATAAGCTCTCATGGGCACAATCTCACTGTTTAATATGTATGGTTCTGGACTAGTGTCCTTTCCTTTCTCTGATTGTTGCACATGATTTAACTAATCATTGAAATGAGATTTACCTATGGTAGCTCGCTGACATGATTGCAGAGGCCACAGGTAACTGTTGATAGTGGGGAGAAGGCACAATTCTGAACCCACAGACCTACGGAAAAAGAAATAAAGATAGAACCCTGACAGAAATGTGGAGGTGCATGTGATCCTGGCATGACCTCCACTCCCCAGCTGCCTCTGCATCATTGTTTCACGGAGAAAGAGTTTAGGTTTCTCTGGATTTCTTTTTTTATTTTTCATATTAATGATCATATATTTTGCAAACTTCTTGTACTTACTTGCTTTTCCATGGTTTTAAAAGAATAATAATAGTCACTGGTTCAGAAAGTTAATTATCTAACTCGAGTTAAAAGCATGCTGCTTTTTATAGAATCTCTTTAATTTTTCCTTTATCTGCTTGTATTTCTTCATGAGTGACTTAACATATACACTTTTTATGAGATGGTGGTACTTAAGAAATAAGAGGATGGGGAAAAATCATTGTTTATTTCTGCATAGGAGAAAACAAGATTTAATAGCTAAAGAAAAAATGAATCCAGATCTAAAGTATTCTGTACAATTTTAGTTAATGTGAATTACAGAAGGAAGGTTACATTACACGTATCACCTTCCTCTATGTGCTGTTCCCCAGTGTTTGAATCCTAACACCTATTTTGATTTGCTGTTACAGCCTGACCTGATTCTATGTCATACACTCCCCTGCATTTCATTTCCTCCCATTCTGTAAGTTTCCCATCTTCAAAGAGTCTGACGAAGTGGGATTTTTTTCCCACGAAAGCTCATGCAATAAATAAATCTGTTAGTCTTTAAAAGTGCCACAGGACTCTGTTGTTTAGTTTGTAGTGTGTGTGTACATAAATAGTTTTCTCAGATGGCTACAGCTTTTTTTATTAGAATTCCTCAGGGTTTTTTTGTTTGTTTGTTTTTTGCCACCAATTCCCATAGTGTTATCTTATGGACGTGTTTTTGCTGTTTGCATTACAATTTAACAGGATTCAGTGTTCGCCTTTAAGAGCGTCACCTTGTACTAGGCTTATCTGATACGATATTACCAGGGCTAGCTGCAGCTTCTGGTGATCCGAACTAGATTACATAGTAGGAACCATGGAGACTTTTTTTTAACAAGTGATTTTCACAGACATAATGAAGAAATGTGTTAGTTATACAAATGGGATTGTGGGCATTCCATCTAATGTCTTGTCACTTACTGTAAATGAAAGCATTGGAAGCTGTGCCAATATTGGTGGCTGTTCTTAGTTTTTAAAGTGAATCTACTGATGATAAAACGACTTCACTGGAAAATGAAAGCCTGATTCTAATCATAGGACTTTTCAAACTGGGGTGATCACATTGACATTGTTGGTTTACACTAAAGTAAGATCAGAACCAGACTCAGAAATCCTATGTTTATCCAAAGATAAGCATGGGTTGTGGCAGAGCAAGCTTCTCCTACATAATAACTCCACCAATGTGCCTCAACTCTGACCTGATGGAACCACGCCTAGGGAATAGAGCTCAGTTTAGTTTCCTTACCTGTTCATTCTTTGGCAACTTTACTGAGACTGCCAGTAAGGGTTCACTAGTAACGTATTTTTATGGTAATTCTTTCCATTATTATGCTTTTAACTCCTTCCAAATATGCTATGAAACAGGCATCAAATAAATGGTAAGCAGCATCTGTTTTTAATATGAAACAAAAATCAACAGAGAGATCTCGGTTTAACAAATGCACCCTTCTTTTAATAACAGTATGTATTGTAGTGTTAGAACACTAACTGGTTAATCTTCATAGAAAACCCATTAGGTATATGATGTTTTTAAATCTTCATTTTACAGATTTGGAAATGCAGACAGATAGGTGAAGGGGGCTAACCTTTGCATCTAGAGAAAGTTAGCATCAGAACCAGAATTAGAACTCAGTATCTATTTTTAAGCCTGTGCTTATATCATTGGCCCATGTACTTACTTATGCATCAGAAATAAGGTTGCCCATTTTGATCAGCTTCTAAGATTGACCTCATGTGCAACCCTATTTAAACAGAGAAAAATTCACCAGCTGTTATTTATACAGAACTCAGACAACAACAACAATGACAAAATTTACCCTGTCAGGTTAAAAAGTCCTATGTGTCTGTGAGTGTGGTGCTTTTCTATAATTGGCAATTTCATATAAAAAAGAAATCATGGGAAATATCTGGTAATCAAGTGATAAGCTGAATCCCACTGAAATCGATGGAGAGTTTTTCTTGAAACAGAATGGCTTGAAATGGCTTGGTTTTAAATATTGAAGAAAAATTTTCCTAATAAAGCATTAACTTATTTTTATTTTGCTACTGTAACTACAGATACAAAAACTAATCTGGTAAAACCAACCAAACAAAAATACTCAATAGGAAAACTACAACTGAAAAAGCCCCCTTTACATTTTATGCACAAGCCTTCTCCTGCAGTAAGGAAGTGCTTGGAAATTTAATCCTCCCAAGATTTTTAATGCAGAGTTATAATGTTTTCAATATTCTTGACCCTTACTCTGCTGTTATTGAAGTTGACTGTGAAACTCCCAGTGAACTGAATGGGTGTATGATTATTTCTTTTTTGGTCTATATGCCTGAGAAAATCTTTAAGTGCAGTATTGTGAACAGTATGACTGTAGTACATTTCAAGCCTGTCTTAGCTAATGATGCACGGTGATTTTCTTTTCTATGTGTATAGTTAGGGCTCAAGTTTAAAGAAATTTTTAATCCACACTTTTTCTATTGAGTAGTATTTAGTTCCATTTTTCTTCAGTTTCTGAAGGGCAATAACTCAGGGATGGAGAGGCAACACATGTATTAAAGATTTTTTAAACAATGATTTTAGAGACTTACAGTGATATTTATGTCAGTGTTTTGAAAGAAGATTCCCCATTTTTCATGAGTGAAAGATATAATTTTCTTTTGATGTTGCTGTGTGTACAAGAGGGCTCAATCTTGCAAACCTTTCTTCTCCTGAGTAACGTTATTGAAAACATCAAAACCCTTACTCATGCAAGTAAGAGTTTGTCAGAAAAGGCAGTGTATGTTAATCAAAATATGCCAAGAACATACTTGTACCCAGATTTAAGTCTTTATTTGGGACATTGCCTGAAACAAATTTTTGTGAATCCATTAAATCACCAAAATGTTTGTGTTCATGTGGAATTGTTATTTCCTCCAATTTTATACTGTGTGATGGATGCAGAATGTTCTTTGATCAATATGTCTCGCCTGTTTTTACTGCATGTTTAAATCTTCCATAGTCCATCAGAGAATGAGTTTTGGATTTGCAAATGTCTGCTTCATATAAGTGGTGTAGACAGTGTATTTTCTATAAATCAGGGTGTCATTAAGAAAATTGGATCACTTAATCTTGAACTGCAGATACTGCAAATTGATAATCTTTCTGTTTTTTGTTTATATAATTGTTAAACTTTCAGTTTGAATTACGGTACTTAATTTTTGTTTCTTGCAATCATGCAGAGAGATGTGGTAAAGTCCCAAGTCTCAGTACCTAGTAAAGAAATAGGAAAACACACTCCAAAGTGGTTAATAGAGCATTTGGAGTTTATTTTCCCATCATTCCCAGAATCTCATGTACAAATATATATAACATATAGTCAATGTTAATTATTTTACATTTCAGAAATCTCAAAGCTGAGTCTGTTTTTCCCTCCAATTTCCTGATAGGTCATTTTCATCTTTAATAGCATGAAGAAGTCAAAGCTGTCTGTTCTTTCACTGATGCAAGAGTCTATTGTAGATAAATCCTATTAATAAATTTTAAGCCATATTCATTTCCCATGAAACAGTGGAAATCAGGCATCTTTATATATTCTGATATATTGCAAAATTGTTGCTCATCATAAACACAAACCTGCTTTATTTGTGCATTGTGTGTTTGTAGAGTCCTAGTACAATGGGGTTGAGGCCTCTAGAGATACTGTAATACAAATAAATAATAATCTAAAGCTCACCTGAGTTCACTGGAAGTTTTGAATACACAAGAATGCTAGACCATGCTCCAGGGGGAACTATGGCACACATCATTAGGAATAAGACACATAAATACTTTTGAGGATTTGGACTTATGTCCATTAGAAATCTTACTGATTTGCATCATCAACTTCTCTGGGCCTCAGATTCCCCCTCTGTAACATGGAAAAAATAAGAATTACATCTCCCCTTTGAGATACGTGGGTAAGTGCTATATTATTGTTAAATGCTATATTTTTATTTTATTGACCCATGTTACCAGGGCTGGGATTAAAATGTAAAACTTGATAGTGGTCATAATCAGGGGCATAGCCATGGGTGGGTCAGGGCCCACCCACTTTGGCATGAGGCCCACCCTTAGCGCCTGGCAGCAGTGCGTATTTCTTCACTGTGGCCACGGGGCTGCCCAGCAGCCAGTGCCAGTGGCTGTGGCCGCAAGCCTAGTAGAGGCACCAGCACTGGTGCTTCTGCCCCACTCGCAGTCGCCAGTTGCTGACTGGCCCCGCTGCTGCTGGGTGTGATGCCTCTCTTGGGGGAGGGCAGCTTCCGGTCATGTGACTGGAAGGTACCCTTGGCCGGGCTCACCCTCCACTTTCTGGGCCCAGCTAGAAATCAGGAGCTGGCTACACCTCTGGTCATAATTCCACCCACGTATTCCCTGAGACAGCGGGTCAGCACAAACCTGCCATGCCTATGCTTTGCTGAGATGGTGGGGAGTCAATGTGCCAGTTTAAGCAGGAAGCGAACCTTGCTCTGTGCAGGAAAGGTTATCCATGTCAGCCCTGCATAGGCCAGTGTGGAATGTGTCTTGTGCAGACTATGGGAGGGACCATGGTGTCTGCTTTGTATGATTCTAGTAGAGAAGGAGGGCTAGGATTGCTCTTCCAGTCCCTTGGCTTAGCTTTAGGAGGCAGAGGCTGTGGAAACATGCTGTAGCCTCATGGCTTGGCTCTGAATTAAGGGTTGATTTTACCTCTCTAAACCGTCTCCCTCTCTCTTTTACTCTCATAAAGCCAGTTTGCTTAGGCTTTATGTGGGTGATGTGAATTTAATACTTAGTGAAGGTTCTATTAATTTTTAATGTAACTTCCAAAGCTAAAACACACAGCCTATCAAGTTTATAGTATGTGCCAAGTGCATCGTGTTTGCTTCTTTATGTTCAGTGCAATAACCAGCTTTCACCTAGATGTACACATTCTAGTTTTATCTTTAGAATACGAGCACAGGCAACACAAGAGAGGAAGATGTTCACTTTAAGGTGTCTGAGGTTGCTGTGGATTTTTTTTTAAAGTAACTTTATTCTGTTGTGAATGGGCTCTGTTTCTCAGGCTATTTGTTCTGTTATTTATTAAATGGAAAAACAAACCAAAGAGAGCATTATTGTTAGACCCAGTGTAAATATGGGGGAAAGTACGGATAAAACCCCTCTTGCTTACTCAGACAGAACTCTCATTGACTTTAAATGGGAATTTTCTTTCAGTAGGATTTGGCCTTTGAGCTTTTATACTAAAAATGTTCATTTGATATACTTTTCCTGAAGCTTGCAGTTTAGTAACATGAAATGCTTTTACCCTCAGTTGTACCACCTTGGACTATGATCTGCTTAGATTACCTAAATTAAGGAGTCAAATTCCAAAGGGGTAGCCGTGTTAGTCTATTGTAGAAAGACGACAGAGTCTTGTGGCACTTTTAAAGACTAACTAACTAACTAACTAACTAACTAACTAACTCATGCGATTAATAAATCTGTTAGTCTTTAAAAGTGCCACAAGACTCTGTTGTCTAAATTAAGGAGGTACTTAGTACTTAGATGGGCGATATCACAGGAAACTCTGCATGCTGCAGAAGGGGGTGGGTAACACTGAGCCAAGGCTCCTACAGAATGTCCATGTACAGTTAGAAGTGCCATATTTTGGAGGAAACAAAATACATCCTAATCGCTTGGTCATTAAAAGTATCGCATCACTTCTTGCAAAATTTCATTGATAGATCTCACGTACTGGCAAAACCCTGGTTTTTTTTCATTCTGCCTTCTTAAAGTCTCCCTGCAGGTTTAGATACAGTGCAGTTCTTCACTTCCTTTTTTATAGTGCTGCTCTACAGTAGTTACAGAAATGAGAGCAGTTCTTTGATGGATAACTGATTCTTGTTTATATTGGTTTTCTTTTTTATAAAATATTTTGGGATCCTTGAGGATGAAACTCACTATAAAATACAAGCTATTATAACTATTTTTCTACATAAGCATATGTCCATTTACAGTATAACATAATACTTTATTCTTGTTTAAACTTAGATATAAACATTTGGAGTCAGTAGAAAAAAATAAAATTTACAGATCTTAATACGTACAGAACCTTATATATAATTCTGTGCAACTTCATTATGTTTCATTAAAATTGGTACCTAAAATATGCCAAAATTTATTTCCCTCAAAATTCATCTGCTGGATAGAGCTATGATACAATATCTTAATCTAGGAATGATAACATAAAGTATTGGAAAGTATAAAAAATCAGGAGCAAGATTATTACTACAAGGCCTTAACTGATTAGTAACCATTATTTTAAAAATGTGAGTTAGTGATTAAAGCTTAGTGTTGGAAGTTTGCATTCTTTGTTTGATTCCGTTCTATGCTACTCACTTGTATGCTCTTGGGCAAGTCACTTAAGGTTGGATTCTCCTACCCTTTCTCATGAAAGAGAATGGGCATGTTAATAGAGCTGGATTCTACTGAACATGAGTAAGTGCCTGATCCTGTGCCCATAGAAGTCAATGTCAGAACTTCTACTGCTGTCCCCACAGAGCAGCTGAGCATGCTCCTGCCGAAAGCTGCAGGGCTGCTCCCCTGCATTTAATTTCCTCCCACTCTGTAACTTTCCTATCTTCAAAGCGTCTGACGAAGTGGGATTTTCTCCCACGAAAGCTCATGCGATTAATAAATCTGTTAGTCTTTAAAAGTGCCACAAGACTCTGTTGTCTCAGGACTGTCCCTGTAAATGATTCTCCTGTGCACCAAGAGCTGTTGCATTGCCATGCATAGAAACTGACAGCAAAGAGACTGTCTCTCCTCTGTCCCAAAGCCCGTCCCTTGCTGGAATGCAGAAGATCAGGGCACGCGTAGGCAATAGATGGAGTGGGGGCCAAGTCTGGACCACCAGACCCTTTCGAATGGACTGCATATTCTTTTTATTTCCTTATTATTATTATCATTATTCTTACTGTGGTGTGGAAAATGATTCTCTCATGTCTGTACCTTGACTATACCTTGACCAAGAAATTTGGATCTCGACAAAAAATAATTGACTACCCCTGCAATGGGTAAGTGTAACAGATATTGAAAAGATATGCAGTATCTGTGGGTTTTTAACTTTTTTAAGGTGGTTTTTATGGGTGAGCCTTGAAAGCATGAAAACTTCAAATACTATTATATTAAGATGATCCAGACACTCTGGGCTTGTAGAATATTCATAGACCATTGTATCAAGACATACAATGTTTATTTGTGTGTGCCTGACTTGCTGAGTGGATTTCATTTGAATTGGAATCATCAGGTGGGTGATTAATGCAAAATCTCAAGGTTGGCTTAAGCAGACAGATGTCCAGCCTTTGAATCCCTCTCCCCCGAGGAAAAGAGCAGTGACTGATCTGACCTCTTTCATGAGGCCTGGGGACAAAAACTTTTGGGGTATAAAATGCAAGAGGGCTGCAAGCCTATCTGAAAGGCACAGGGATACAAGCCCATGCCCAAAGAGAGGTGATGGCTGGAGGCCTGAGAGGGCATCCTTGTACAGCCCAGTGAAGCTACTGAAGGTGTCCTTGGGACAGTAAGGACCCAGGGAGAGATAAAGAGTCGGGGGACGGGACTGGGACAAGTAGCTGAAGGGGGGGTGGGGAGGGTCTATAATGGAATGTAGATCTGAGATTGGGTATGTGTAAGGAGACGGGGATCAAGAGCCAATGTAGCGGTAAGGAGAGGGTATGATAGACTGTGATGAGGGGAAAAGGCTTGCGGGAAGATGGGCAGGGACATAGACAGGCTGGATGGACCAGGGGCAGAAGAGGTCAAGCTTTGGAGAGTCAACCTAGTGAAAAAAAATAGTGTGCCATCCTATAGTTAAAGACTATCATAATACGCAGGCACAAAGGGGCTGAATTTGCACAGAGAACCTTATCTCTAGCATTTCCTAACTTTGGAGGGCTGACCTTTGCAACCACCACATTCTTTTTGAGCAGTTTTTAAAAAATATTTATTTATAAATATTAAACACAACCCCAGAATGATTCTCTATGTCTCCAAGTTGAACTCAAATAAGCGTTTGACGAAGTGGGATTTTCTCCCACGAAAGCTCATGCGATTAATAAATCTGTTAGTCTTTAAAAGTGCCACAAGACTCTGTTGTCTTTCTACAATAGACTAACACGGCTACCCCTTTCAAATTGTATAGCAGCTTACCTGCTGTGAATTTGTCCTCAGAGCTCTCCTTTCTCACATATTCCTTAGCCAGTTGATTTATTTACTTCTTCCTCAGTCATCATTTGCTCCCTCTTCTCAGAATAAGGCCAGGGGAAGAAGCATATTCTCACATTTTGTGTTAATCAGGATTTGTTTTTATGAACTCTGGGGTAGAACTATTTAGTACAGGAGGAAGCAAGCAAGTATTCACTGCTGACTAAGATTAGCTCTCATGAGAGCAAAGACAGGAAACCCCTAGCTAAGGTAGTTTAACTGAGAATTCATAATGATATGAATCATAATTGCAAGTTTGTTATTGTTGCTGAATAGGTGCATGGTAATAAGGATCAGAGAATGTGTTAACTGAGCACTTACCAACATTTACAATCCCCAATGCATGTGAATTGGATTTGTATATGCACATTAGGACTAAACATTTGCAAGATGGGCACATTAGCTTTAGAAAAATGTGAGTCTTTATTTTTGAAGTTCCAAAGGGGTAGCCGTGTTAGTCTATTGCAGAAAAACAACAGAGTCCTGGGGCACTTTAAAAAGTGCCCCAGGACTCTGTTTTTTAAATTTTTTTTAAATAAGTGCACCTTTTTCTCTGCCTTTGGGTTTCTATTTTTGGAATACATTCACAGTTATTTTATTATGAAGCTCTCTGCTATGTAATGATCTCTTGGTGAGATTACTGTACTCAAATTTTTAGTTCTACTGAAGTCTTTTATCAAGCCTTTCCTGTAAAACATGCCTTGCAATGAAATCTAAATGCTGGCTCTCCTAAAAGCAGCTCCATAGAAAGTGTGCACGGTTTATGGAAACTGAATGGAATAACAGTGCTGGAATTACAGCCAAAAGATAGGGCAGAGATCAGTGACCACAGCACAGCTTCTTTTTGCAATTTTATAGTTCAGGAGAATTACCCCGTTGGCAGCTCAGAAGGCAGTTCTCATTGAAAGGAAGGCCTTTAAAGCCTGCAGCATACATCTGATGATGATCTAGTGACATTTTCGTTGTATTGTATTATTTTGTTACAATTTACTTGACAGCAAGCTAAGAGCCTCCAATCTCAAATCTTAGTCTGCATACTGCTTAAATGTGATTTGGTGGTTAAATTCTCTGTGGTCATAAGTCTGTTTGGACTCATTTAGATTAGTAGACTCTGCTCACAGGCAAGGATAGTTGTTTACTTATTTTAGCTCTCTGTGCCAGGCAGAATGAAATTACTTCAGGCCATACGCTGGCCACTGCAATGGTTAGTGAAAAATTCACTCTTGTGTGCAGCAATGAACAGTTGGCTAGGTGCACTAGAGAGGTTTTACCATCCTTTGAAGCACCAGGTATTGTCCATTACCAGAAGTAGGATTAATGATCAGTATCAGGGGATAAAAAAGGTACCACAGTGATGAGAGCAGCACATGAACCTGAATGGAATATCAGAAGGAACAGTTGGAGGTCTCCCTTCTCTGCTCCTCTGCTTGACAGGGGGAGCTGATCTCCTCCAGAGCGCCTCTTCCTCCTCGGCTAGTGAGATGAGGATTTACTGAAGTGGGAGCAGCAGGAGGAGTTGATGCCAGGTTAAGAAGTTCCTGGGCCTGCCTGTAGGTAGAACAGCAGTAGCAAGAAAGAGAATGATCTTATGCACCTCCACAGGAATAGTTATCCACCACCAGGGGAGCAGAAGAAGGAAACCCTCAGCCACCAGCATCCTCTCTTATGGAGAAAGACACCAAGAGGCAGAACCAGTGTGAGACATAATACATAGCAATTTTTTATAGCATTTTCATTTTGAAGTGTCTTAAAATCTAAAATACAGGACATTTCATTGGGTATTTCACAAATTTCTGAGGAAGGACCTTTCCTGAATCCCTGTATCTATTTGTTTTTCTGTCCTTTCAGACTGTCTTATTCTGGTCATGCCTAACTGATACTTTTATAGGAAAGGGTGTGGTCACTTAGACACCAGTGCATGCACACACACACATTACCTGAGTTTGTATAAAAGATTGTGGTTCGAGGACATGAAATCCTTCAGATACTTCTCTTCTCTTGTCTTTTATTGATACTTCCTCTCCCTGTAAGAGGATCATGCAGTACCAAACAACTTCAAGAGCCATGGTGATAAACCATGAAAATCGGTAAACTCCCCCTTTTATTTTAATTTTTTTTTACCCTGGAAGTCACCTGATATGGAGATTCATGTGGGCCTCTATAACACCTGCTATGGGTCAAATCTAGAATTTGGTTAGCCGGAGGCAGCCTTTGGCTATTGGGGGCTCCCTATAGGCCCACAAGGCCCCCATAGGCCCATGGGGCCCCCTCTGTGACCCTGCCTCCCCCACCACCTCAGCCCCAGCTCCCCCCACATGGCCCCGGCCCCCTGGGCCAGCTTCTCCTCCTGCTGCGGACCAAGGCAGACGTGGCTTTTGGGGTAGGCGATGGGGCCTCTTGCAGCTCTGGGCCCTAGGTGCGTGCCTGCTTTGCCTATCCCAAAAGCTGCCTCTGTGGTTAGCTGAAGTGGCTAGGTGGTATGATAGGAATTCTGTGGGTGCTTGGATGAGGAAGGCTCCTTCCAGTTGGCTAGGGAGTTGCAGTGGAGTAGCCTCTGTTTCTGGTGCACTCTTGCTCCATGAATGAGAGTTAGAAAATAAATTTTAACTGGAATATTTTCTCTTTACTGTTACCAAGAACATTTCATGCTCAATCACAAAGACATACTTCCAAACAAAACAACCTCCTGGCACTTTGGTGTCGGAAGTAAAAGGACAGATAATGCTGCAAACTTCAACTCTGTATTCCTTTTTGTACACACACAATTCAAGAAGGTCGTTAAATAGTCTCTATTTCTTTTTTCCTGGCTGCAGGTGCTTATTTCAGAGTTCATTAGTAATAAGCTGTATTGTTAAAGTTCTTTTATTGGATTGACTAATTTGGATTTTATATTGATTATACCCTGGGCAATTTGGATGATACAATGCAGATGCATCTTCAATAATGCTTTCTTTGCATATGTCTTACCTATAACCAAATCTGATATGTTCAATTTATCAGTAATCCTCAATGTCAGATTTGACAATACTCTTAATTTTTTACTGATAAATTGTCATCTTTTTTACTTTCTTTTTTTAAATATTGTTTTCTCAAAGGTGCATGAAAAGTCGCATTCCTTTATTTGCCATTATATAAATCTAGTGCAGTCCTTAGCTTTCAAGTTGCCACCATTGACATGCTCTTTTGGGGGATTTTATCACCTTATTTCAGAATAAAGCAGTTGATATTCAAAAGCCTCTCTTGATTTAAAAAAAACCTCTGTGTTTTAAAAACATGCTGCCACTGCAGCTATTGAATTTTCGTATCCCAGAGGATGAAAGGGAAACTGTTTTCAGTTGAGTAAATCAGGTGTCTTTGAGTTCTTCCTGGGGGAGAATCAGCTGCAGAATGGGGTTGTATCAGATCACAAAATGCTTCTTCTTTTCTCCAAAGATCTCCCTGCTCTGAAAGTGGGGATGGGGACACCCTACAGAATCTGCAGTAGTTGGTTTCCTCCTTTTCTACAGGTTTGTTTGTATAGGCAATAGTGGTAAGTAGTTTTTTTGAAGACGGATGCTAAAAGAGAATCTACTATTTCCTTCTCCTATATACACGTGGGATACATCACTGTAGTATCCAAGCATCTCACAATCTTTAGTGTATTTACCTTCATAATATCTCTGAGAGGTAGAGTAGTATTGTTGGCCTCATTTTATTGATGGGAGTCAGAGGCCCAGATCTTCAAAGGCATTTAGGTGCCTAATCAATGGGAGTTAGGTGCCTAAATACCTTTTAGGATCTGGAGTAGATAGACCAAGTGATTTGCCTCAGGACTTAGATGAGCTCTGTGGTGAACCTGGGCATTTGACCTAGGTGTCCTAGGTCACAGGCTAGCCCCTAACCACCGACTCATCCTTCCTAAAATCAGGGCTTGATAAATCTTGGGTGCTGGGTCACCATGGTTCCCAGGACTTTTCTCCTGGTGCCTAAGAGCGCTGTGGCAGCCAGTGGGGTGAACGCCCCCTGGCACCTAAAAAAAGCTGGTGGTGCTGAAAATGTCAGCACCACTGCTTCTTCCCCTTTTCCCCTGCCATCAAAAGTGCCTCCGGCAGTGCCTTTTTCTCAGTGGCGGGGGGTCTTTCGCATACTGTGCTGCCGTCAAAAGAGTCGGCACTGGAGGGCCCTGTGAACTTTTGGCGGCGGGGGGCCTTTATTGCCACAGACCTAGGTGCCTCAGTTTTGGGGCTGGCCTCTAGGTCTGTGGCAGATTTGTCAAGGCCTGCTATAAATCATCCTATTCATTGTATGAGCAAGATAAACATAAGAAGGCTTGTAGTATGCTGTTCATGAGTCACAGGATGCCAGGGACCAGATAGCTAAGCAGAAGCAAAGATCAAAACTGTAAACTCCATATGATCCCCTGAGAGACATGGCCTTCCCCTCTGTCAGTTCTGCAGAGTGGGAAAAAAATTGCCCTTTTCTCTGGAAAAATCAGAACTCATGGAGTTTTTACAGTTGTTATGTGAATTATCCCCATGTTGGAAAAGAAGTATTTACATGAGATTATGTACCATAGAAACATCTAAATAAATATGACACACTGACGGTCAAATTCTCACTCAGTTGCAACACTAGGAATCCATTGAAGCCACATTTATTTCAGCGAGGTTGCACCAGTGTAAATTAAAGGAGAATGAGGGCCAGAGGCAGAACATCATTCGTAGCTCTACTGTGGATAAATAGGTTGCATTTTAAGAGGGCTTTGAAATCAGGTGAGGGTTTGTCAGATAAGGAGTCTGATAAGGAAATATTTTGGGACTGAAATTAAATAAATTTGCCAAAAGGTAATTGGATGTTAAACAGGACAATTTCTTTACATTTTCAGTTAATCTCTGGGTGTTGCTGTGAGTGTGAATGTGTATGTGACCTCTGTTTATTCTACTTATAGGGCTGTGCAGTGGTGCTCTGTTGTGTCACATATTCACAGGACCATTTGTAAGTCAACCTGTGCTTTTGAGCAGAACCAATAAAATTCTAACAGGTTTGCCAACAAAGGATACATCAGTTCCTAGTTGAAATATTGTTTGATGTGCAATGACAGTCATTGAAATAGATTGAACATGCCTTTCCTTGCTGTCGGTTTCTGAAAACGTGGGCTTTGTGTGATCTGTTTGTCCTTTGGATGGTGGTTCATAAAGATAGCATGCAGTTTTCTCTGCAGAAGCTGCGCACACATCCTATATTTTACATGGTGAAGAAACAATGTTTTCCCACATCCCATTCTTTCAATTGCAGGCTCTCTCCCCCCTTACAGCTTGCTCACATGCTGAGCAGCTGTGAAAGTCATTCTTTTTCTCTCTTTTCTGATGGACACGCATTATGCACTTGACTTATGAATAAAAGATCTGGAGCAGAATTTCATAATACCTTATTCGGTATATTTTAATAAATTATACTTGATGACATTCAAGCTTTTTGGCTGGCATGCCCTTTTTTGGGACACGTCTGCCATTTCATGTTTCTTTATGTAGCTTCTTCAAAGTGAAAGATTATCAGGACTTCTTTTTCACAGGGATTGCTGAGTTTCAGCAGGTGAGACTTTCACCATACGTAACTCATTTTGTTGTATCAATGGGCAACTTCTTATTTCAATGGATTGCTGTACCTTTCCTTGTCATATTCAGCACTTGGAGTTCTTTGTCAGTTTCCAAAGCTCCCTGCGAGATCTGAAGACTGCTGAGTGCTGGGAAGTGAGCACTGAGTACTATGCATTTTATAAACATTTCCAGGACACCTTATTTTATGTAAAGGAACATTACTTGAGCCACTTGGCAATCCCATCTTCAAGTACTCTTTTGCTTCTCTGTGAAAAGACAATGTCACAGGTTTCGATCAGAGGCTTGATTGGCATTACTAGAGTTTGTTTACAGGAGTTGGTGTCTGGTTCTCATTTACATTGAAGTTTATTTACATGGCTCTGGGAGCATAAAGGGTCCTTAAAATGTACAATAAAGGTTCCTCAGGAACAGCACTATATGTTGCAGTTGGCTTCTTTCTCTTAATGTAAGCAGCGTTGGGTTGGAAGGACATAAGTATGCAACTCCCAAAATACACCAAGTGCTACAGGATATGGCACTTTTCCCTTCCAATCATATCTGAATTAGTGGTGATGTCAGAGAGGACTATGCTGTTGAAGTGTTTGGATAGCACGTTAAAATTAGATCCTGGTCAATTATAGTCATCAAAACTTGCCAACTCAAATGTCCCAGCCAAATTCCAATTCAGACTATTATATTCTTCCTCTCAAAATTCATTCCCCAGCTCCAGCTGGATACTCTGTTAAGCTATTGAACAGTGTTGCTGTGTGCTCTTAAACAACTTCCATATTTCACACTGTTGGTCCATAAGCTGATTTCTGTATACAGTCTGCATATTTGTCCTTAAAGCAGTTCTTGGAGGTGGAATGCGATATATTTATATATAGCTAATGTGATTTCTGTAGACGTCTTAGGCAAATATGTATTCTTTACTTCAAATAGTGTTTCTTTATTAGAGAGAGAAAGAGACTCACAATGTTTGTCCTACTAATTAGTCCCATGAATTCCAGAAAGCCACTCTGGCAAAGGCAATTGCTTATAAACAGTGATATTTCTAGGAATGACAACACACCATTGATTTACCAGATTTGAGCATAAGTCTCCTGTCACTTGGAAGCTATACTTTATGCCAGGACTAAATTTTTGTCCAGGATTATTGAAGCGGTTCTGACATTAGTTAAAAGGAAGAACATGCTTTATTTTACTCCCTTTTAATAGGTGCTGCACTTCCTCTTCATTGGATTTCAAATGAGTTGCTCTGGTTTTATGCCACAGTACCTAAGATCATCATTTTATACCTGACATATACCTTACACTACCATTTGGGTCATCCCTCAGTTTGACTTAGAGGCTTCAGAGTTTCACTCTTTTCAGGATTCATTTAGCAGAATTTGGTTGATGGCTTTTGCTTGGTTGTGAATGCTTATGTGATGCTTTACGAAAAAAGCTACTACACCAAAATAAATTGTATTATTTTACAAGCATTGAAACATCCTGTATAAACAAACAAGGTCTTGGACAGAATTTATTTCATTTATTATTTGAAAAGCGCAGATGCATTTCTAAAGCTGTTGTGACTAAGATTCTAAAGTACCGGTAATTGTTCTTCTCAAAGGACAATTTTGATTATTATGTTTCAAAAGGATTTAGATCTTAAACACATCAGTGTTACTAAACACACAGTATCCTTGCCGTATTACTTTGTGGGAATGTTTATAGGTACCGCCCTGTTCTTAATTGGAATCTGTTTGTCACTGAGATACTCAATACAAAGCAAAGTGAGGCAAAGTGAACCTGATGCCTCCACAGTATTTTAAAGACCTGCTATCCTAGAGGCTTGGGCCCAGTCTATTCTTCCGTGCTGGGTTGATGGGAGATACACAATCTATGTGCTGTAGAATGCATGTCTCCCGTTGGCTTACTTACCCTCCCTTGCCACGGCGTCTTCACTTGGCTGCACTGGTCTCCGTTTGATGCAAGTTACTCTTTTCTGGGGGGTAGAGTTACTGCATCAAAGGGAGAGCACTTCCAGGATCGATTGATCGGGTCTCTGCTGGCTGCTCAGTCGATCCATGCAAATTGATGGAGCAATCTAAGTGAAGACATGCCCTTGGAACTGGAATTCAGATCTTACTCATGTTAGCACATTGTGCTGTCAATAGGGTCAAATTCAGCTTTGGTCTGAGCAGGCCCAGCTTTTCCTGACCAGTGGTGAACTGAACCTAAAACTCCAATGCAGCCTGTAGGACATCATTGGTTAGTCTGAAGTTGGATAAAAGATGTGTTGTGGAAACATATAAAATAACATGTTCCAAGTGACACATTAGAGAAGTCCAGAGAGTGTAACTGGTGCTAAACCGAGTAAAATCCTAGTGAAAATCTATGCATCAACCCAACCCGCTAAGTACGGTATGTATTAAACTCTACACTACCTTGTCTGTATTAGTCTTTTCCAATGTTTTAATTCAAACACGTTAACCAACATGTTGTAACATCACATCTTTAAATCCTGCTCTAGACAAGGTCTTTGTGATCTTGACATGGCAACTATTAAATTGGTCTAAAGAGACTGGAATTAAGTGACACAAGATTCCCTATCCTCCCTCCTTCTGACGTTCAACTGCATAACCTTCACAGTGTCCCGAGGCCCTGCTGAACTGGGAATTAGAAGTCAAATTCAGAAATTTAATTGAGATACTTGACCTCGGAGTCCAACCATTGCTTCCAACTGAAATGACTCAAAACAAAACAAAAAAAACCCAACAGATTTAAATAAATATGCTGAACTCTCCTTTTGAACATCATCGTTAGAGTTCATCTTTCACTTTTTAAATCTGAACGTATTCAAATATTTGATTTCCCCCTTTAATTTTGATAATTAAAATAAAGTACATCTTTCAAATCACTGTCTTGGTATTTTATTTAAATAAAATTATGGATAGATTTTGAAAGAAATCTCAGTCTGGTCTCTGAAATTGCAGACACAATTTTAAATGAGCAATTTTTGTTAATTCATTTTTTACAATAAAAAACCTCCGATTGAGTACACAATTTACATTTGAATGTCCAAGGCAGGTATAGACAAATAAATCATGTAAAAACATGCTGAAGAAAATGAAATTGTGCTTAAAACTGTGCCTTCATTATTAGAAAGGTTTTTTTTTAAACAAGACTCTTATTTGTTTATCAAACTTACAGAGATGTTTGAAGAGCATTTGTTTTTGGATAAAGATTGTTATGCTGTAGATATAAGATCAACCTCAGTGCATATGGAATTTCAGGGTGATGTGTGTTGCAAACAATTATAGCATGTACTAATTATTATGGTTCAGATTTAACAAAGCATTTAAGCACGTGCTTAAGTCCTATTGACTTAACTCTAAGCATGTGCTTAATTCTTTGCTGAATAAGAATGGACCTGTGTCTTCTGATTGGGGACCTGTATAAATAGAAGTATAGCGTTCCATGAAAAGTTGTTTTCCCAACAATGTATAATTGGTATTTTCTTTGAATTTCTGTCTTAATTTGAATAGCTAAAAAACAAAATGCAAAAATAGTTCACACAGCAGAGGTTCCTGAATAAAAATTGAAAACAAGCAAAAAGTGTAGAATTACAACCACCATGTTCTCAAATAATGTAATTGTATTTATATCTCAAAGCCATAAGGTGGCACTGTAAGTATGCTAAATAGTATTGCACTATGGAAAACTGTCTTTAAAACTGCCACCAGATTTCTTGTTTGTTTTACTATGGAAAAAGTTACAAGTTAATGCATTGGTTGAAGAAACGTAATTAAATATAAATAAGCAATGAGAAGTTTATTAATGTACTGACCGTGTAAAGTGACCTGGACATTATTAGCAGAATTGTGATTAAACCAGGCATTATACATGGAGATACTCATCTTTTAAACAGTTTAAAGATTAAAAAGGTTGAAAATGTGAATTAAAAGTTGTGCATGCTGGGCTGAAATCAGTGTTTAAGTACTGCAGAATGCCTGATATATATATTAGTTGGAACATGATTTTGGCCATGGTTAAATATCCTGGGGCTGATGCTGATGTGACCAAAACTATTATATATTGTAACATCAATGGAAGTCAAAGTAGTTACATAAGTAGTTACACTGGAGTGAGATCAGAATATGCCTCAGAATAAAGGAAGTAAAATATTTCTTAACTTATATATTCACTTGTCATTCAGCAAGGTGATTGTTTTAGGCATATTTATGAGTCATAGGAAGCATATTAACTTTGTCAAAGGGGTTGTATAGATTGGGAAAGCCAGTAATATTTTTGAAAATGTTTCAGCTAATATGTGTTAATTAGCATTAGCACATATTGTATACTAAAAGACAGAGGTGTTTAAAAATGTGTTAGGGGGCCACAGTCAATTCTATTGTCTAGACCGGGCCAAAGAGAAACTGATATATTCTCATGGTTGAACTACTAGAAAACAATGATCCTGATTCTTCTCTGCCTTGCTGGCAATCCCACACTGGAGTGATTCCACTGATTTCAGTGCAGGTAATGTCAATGTACACCATCACAGGTGAGGGCAGAATTAGGCCCTCAGCTGAATGGTATTTGTTATATTTTTTGCATTGACTGGCGAGGTTTGCTCAAAACTATAATGGCCCATTAAACCTGATGGACCAGTAAAATAAAGCCAATTAACACACATTAGCTACAATTTTTCAAATACTGCTCATTACTGCTCAGTCTACACAAGCCCTTTGACAAAGTCCCTATGGTTATTTTTAACCCTGCTTTAGAAATCCCCGACAAATTAGCTTAACTATGGAATTACAGTTGAATGGCAAAATCGTGCTCCTATTCTTTTAAAAAACAAACCAAAAAACCCCTTTGCTTCTCTCTTGCATATTCTGTTTATTCCACATTATTTTATGATTGGTTCCTGTAAATTCTGTGTCAGGGATTTGAGAGCCGAATTAAGCTACTGTGATAAGATATAGATCTGCTCACTTTGAATCTTTACATGTTCCATCATTTTGCTCTATGTATCGATAGGTCCCTGAGTCAAATCACATTTGGTTCTGTGCAGCGTACTACAGAGATGGATGCGGTTTTTTTGTGCTGTAGGAGAAATATATCTAATATTAAAAGATGAATGAAAATGCCCCTGTGCTTAGAACAGGAAAGAACTTTATTTGAACTTAAAAACAAAGAAAAAGCAACAGCAGTTGGAATGTCTCTGTCCATCCCGAGGATTAAATAGGAAGTCATAGTTCATCCTTCCCTGAAGGAGCCTGTAGCTGCTTTGGGAATAGCTAAGCAATGCTGCTGCTTCTGTAACTTGTTAAAAAATAAATAGAGGGAAATGAATCAGAAGGTCCCTATCTAGGTGGTTCTGTTTTCTCACAGCCATATTCCTTTAAGATGATGTAATAGTCATTTCCCTGGATGGTTTCTTCCCTGCACTGCTGAAACAACAGCATCTGAACTGCACCGGGAACTGTGGAACCACCCAGCTCAGCTGCCAGAGCAGCAGCTCAGGCAGCAAGAGCTAACCAAGCAGCTACCCTGGGCATCCTTTCAAACTGCTGCAGGCTTGTCTTTTACCCTTGCTGGGAACATGGGAGATTCTTTGCCCTTCCTGCCAGGCAGGACACTACTGTGGGAAACCACTGAAATGTGTCAGTTCTCCCAGATTCTGGGGTTTCTGCAAGTCATCTAAACCAAGGTCCTTTCTGAAACTCTCTCTCTCTCTCTTAAGGATCCTGATTGGGATGATTTTTTTTGTTGTTTTTTTAAAATCTCAGCAATTGCTGTATATATTGGTTTCTCATCATTACCCATCACGGTTAACTTTCCTGTGACTTGGTTTAACTCTTGATATCTACGTGGATGGTGATTCCTAAGAGCACTTTTCTTACCTTTTCTGTCCCTTTTTGGGGTTGGATTCAATATTAATTGGACTCCTTGTGCCTATGTGTGTGTTCTGATTGCTTTGAAAATTTTCTTTCCTTCACACGAACTATGCATTAACTGTAACCAAGGTAAGACTTGATTCTCTCATCTGCATAGTCTCTAAATTAGATTCTTGTTTAAAATTGAAGCATGTATTTTCTTGTTAATAAAATATCATATGTATCCCCTCCCCTTCCCACAAACACGCTAGTTATTGCTTGAGGGAGAAAAAAAATGTCCAAAAAATTAATTTAGCTAAAGATCTTGTTTGCCCCCCCCCCCCCCCCCCGAAATAAGTATTAAAGGAGGCTTTGTAAACTGACCTCATTCCCTCTGTTTAACTTTTATAATGTTTAGGGAAATAATTGTCTTATTTTGTTTTCCTCCTTCAACAGACTTGTGAATAATCGTAGGCTTGGCTTGACCTTGATTTTTGGGACTTTATTGGAAGATCTGATTGCATTTCATGAAGTCACTGCTCTCCATCCATTGTTTAGGTTTTAAGCTACTTGGCCAGCTTCTGTGACATAGTCACTTATGGACAATTCTGATATTTTAATAAACTAACTTCCACACTTTTCTCCCTCCCCCCCCCCACCGCCTTCTTAAATATTATGAGTCCTTTTGGGGGGTCTGGTGCAGCAGCATTATTCTACTCTTTGATGTGACTGATAGTCCTGCGATTCCTTGTGGCTGATTTTTGTTTTAAAATACAATGGCTCTAAGTGGAAACTGCAGGACTTACCTCCCTCCTAGAGAACAAGGGGCTGGTCTACATTCCTTCCCAGAGGTGGTTGAGCTAAATGTGGGTGGCCAAGTCTACTTCACTCGCCATTCCACCTTGGTGGGCATCCCCCACTCCTTGCTGTGGAAAATGTTCACCCCCAAGAGAGACACAGCCAATGATCTAGCTAAGGACTCCAAAGGAAGGTTCTTCATTGATAGAGATGGTTTCCTCTTCCGCTACATTCTGGACTATCTCAGGGACAAGCAAGTGGTTCTGCCTGATCACTTCCCAGAAAAGGGAAGGCTTAAAAGGGAAGCTGAATATTTCCAACTCCCAGACTTGGTCAAACTCCTATCTCCTGATGATGTCAAGCAAAGCCCCGATGACTATTGCCACAGTGATTTTGAAGAGGTCTCACAAGGCAGTGACACAAGAATATGCCCCCCATCATCGCTCTTACCTTCAGACCGAAAATGGGGTTTCATTACCATTGGGTACCGGGGGTCTTGCACCATGGGCAGAGAGAGCCAAGCTGATGCCAAGTTCAGGAGAGTCCCACGGATTTTGGTTTGTGGAAGGATTGCTCTAGTCAAAGAAGTCTTTGGAGAAAGTTTGAATGAGAGTAGAGACCCAGACAGGGCTCCAGAAAGGTATACCTCCAGGTTTTATCTCAAGTTCAAGCACCTGGAGAGGGCTTTTGACATGTTGTCAGAATGTGGATTCCACATGGTGGCCTGCAATTCCTCGGTGACGGCTTCTTTTGTCAACCAGTACACAGATGATAAGGTCTGGTCCAGCTACACTGAATATGTCTTCTACCGTAAGTACAAGAGATTTGCAAGAAAAAATAGTTATCTGGTTGAAGCCTGTCTGCTTTGTCTGCATCTCCTTTTCAAAGCACTAGCAGGCTTGATTTCATTGTCTCTGAAGCTGACTGAGTTTTCTTCTGAGAAAAAGAGACTCCAAGAGGCTAGGCAGTAGTTTAAGCTTGTCAAATGTAAACTAAAACTGAACTCAGTGGCATGATCTTGGCTAGGTGGCGGTACAGGCTGCCGAAAGGTGCTGTTAGCTTTGGCTTTGTAAACCAGCCATTTGACTGTCTTACACATTTCCTGAGTGCTCCCTGGATATAATGTAAGCTTTGCAAACACACTGCAGATTTAATTACAGAAAATCTTCAAATGAGATTCAGTGTACAAAGGTAAGAGATGTTTGATAATAGGCACAGTCAGTTAAGCCATCTGTCAACAAGGCTGATGCACACATGGAAGGAAGTGGAAAAAATGCAATCTTACTGGCTCTTTTTCAACGGGGATCTTTTTCAGAACCAATTATGTTCTTTAAAATGAGGGGTTAGTGGCTAGATAGGCAGATGGCTACATGCTGTTATGGAACGTTATGAAAAGCAGACCCTTCCTAAGTAGATGTGTATGTCCTGCCCACTGGAATCACATAGATCACATACTGTTGTACTAATTTTGATCTGATAGCTCTAGCAGGCTCATTAGTTTTCTAAATTGGTATTCAGCCAGGGACACTGTTACCAATGGTAACATCAGAGCAATTTTCATTCCATAATTCTGTATTAGAAAATCATTCCATAACTTTGGGGCTTAAATAGTCTAGCAGTGGGTTAATCTATTGTACTTTTACTTCCAACGGGTATAGGAGAGAATGTTTGCAATGTCCATTTGCACAGGTGAATTTTATCCTCTTTCTTAAGGATGATGTGTTGGGCAGAGAGATAGCAAGGTGAATAACATCTACTTGTCTCGCTCACTATGCTGTATAACTATTGTAGTCAATATATTCCCAGTAACATGAAGAGTTGAATAAGGTTTGTGTTGAAAAATGTCCCAGAACTTGAGTAGTTCATTGACATGTAATAAACCACAGTGCAACACTAGGTTGAGTACCACCTACTTCTATTACTGAGCTCAACAGGCAGCCCAAATCTGCTTATGTAATGGTGCTTACCTTAGCTTTCCAAAAAAGCCTCTGTAATTTTGGTATGCACAGACTTATTTAAATTGAGTTTTAGATCAGGACTTCTTGGTAAAATACTTCAGAGGTCTTGGATCATCTCATACTCCAAATGAGCTGGATGATTTATATTATTAGATTTCTAATATTTGAAATCACTATCTTACATGAAGTTACAGTAGAATTAGTGTAATTCCAGAAATGTACTGTAGTAAATCATATTCAAATTTTAAAAAATCAGAAAAATCTATAAGCTTGCTGGAATTTTAGCAAGGTATTTTAAAAGCTGAAGCAAGACCCAAATAATGTTAGGTTCATTAGCAGACACAGATTATTCATATCTTATATTCATATTCTTTAGAACTTTATCCTTCATAGTCTGTGCTAGATATTGGCTTACTTTTTGTGATTATTCGTGATGATGCTTAGATACCAAGGTAATTAGCACCTTAGAAATATCTGAAAGCAGAAGAGAATGAGTGTGTGAACTGGGTTTGATCCAGCTTTCCCTAGTCCATCAATACAGGCATGATCCAAACCTTTTGAAGTCCCTGGAAATAACTCCCATTGAAATCAGTAGGACTTGTGTCTGAACCTATCTGAACACACTTCAGTTTTGTGGATGTTTGAAATTCTAACCTGGATCAAGACCCAAATTTTTCAAATGGTCCCTATTTGTATAATGGGCCAAACCAATGACCAAGATGCAAACTCACTCTGCTCAATCTAGATCCAGACTTGTTTGCTCCCAGTTAATCTAACAATTGCCATTGTTTAATTGCAGGGATTTTACAGTTGTATGTTCATAATTTGGCCATGGACAGAGGCAGAGCTAACGTAAGAATAGAGGCAATACACATAGATTACATCTCGAGTAGAAAACGTACCTTTAAATCTAACCTCCAAAAGTGTTTTTTTAAGCTTTGAGGACTAGCAAAATTGACAGCTGGCTTTCTAGTGGGACATAACTTCTGTACAGCTGCTTAGCCATAATTATTTAATTAGAAGCTGCCAACTGTGCCTATATAAGCATTAATTCATCAAACTGCTGTGCTCAGGTTAATGGGCCGAAACCATGGGAGGTGCTCTAAAGCAACTAGTTAGTTATATGCTAAGATGTTCTTAGCAGAGCAGCTTAACTACCTACTGTGAAAATGTAAAGCTCAGAGATGGGGAATGTACATGGAAAATGTTCTTTTTAAAAAGAAAGAGGAATGGAGGGGAAAATCATGTTGGTCTCTGATAATGTATGTTCCAAATGCTTGGAATCCAAAAAACTATAGTTGGCATAATATCCTGCATGTGGAAATTAATCCATTTGAAAGTAATCAGATGGACTGAAGGACAACATGCAAAGTGGAAATTGTACAGCTAAATTAAAAGCTACAGAAAGTGCAGTCAGCAAAATGTAATATTGATACTAAGGAACATGTATGCATACGGAGGTGCCATTAAGGCTAGTGGGAGATTTATGTTCACTGTGGGTGAAATTTACCCACAATTTCAGAGGCCACAGAAAGCATCCAACATCGCAAACCTGCAGCTGTGTTGCTGAGAATGGCTGCAGAGTAAACACACAGAATAACTGTGCAACCCCACTGTTGTATGCAGCACAGCAGGGCTCCACTCCAGTTTCAAATAGGCCAGTGCAAAGCGGAATTTGGAGACGGGTTATATTTGTACAGTGGGTCCACAATGAATAGATCCTTAGTGCTCATCCCTCTCCCCACTGCAGTGGACTGCAGTGTCTCTGTAGGGCATATGCAATTCCTTCGCAGAGGTGGGACTGTAGTTGAAAAAGAGCCATGCTCATGGGATGAAGGATAGATTTCTTTTCTTCTATTCAACCCCTTAGTCCTCCTGTGCTAAGTCTATTTAAGCAGAGTTTATATTGGTGACGGATGAATTTGAGCCAGTGAAAGCGTATCAACCTCAATACCTTTGAAACTTTGATGTGCTTTCTCTACTATTACTTAAGTACAGATGGTCCCGAATCAACATTTTACATCCAAACACTCTGTTCTTTGACAGTGTTCGCCTTCTGCTTTGAATATTCTTTTTTTGAAATGTTTTCCATCTTTACAACAGGCTGAACCAAAAACTTGCATTTGGATACCCCTTAAACTTTGGGGTGTTTGAAATCTAGACCTGGATCAGAATTTTGTGTCTTGAGTCTCTCTCTAATTTTAAGGCAATGTAGACATACAGATTCCCCTGTCCCTCCACATTAGGAGCACATTAAAAAGTACAACAGAGCCTCAGAGTTATGAACTCAACTACCCCCTTATTTGGAACCAGAAATATGCTATTAGGCAGCAGCAGCCAATGTGGGAGGAGGGGGGAAGCTAATATGTTTTAATACTGTGTTAAATGCAAACTACTAAAAAATAAAGCTAAAAAAATCTGACAAAGGAAACCATTTCTCTTCTTGTTTAATTTAAATTAAGATAGTTAAAAGCAGCAATTTTCTTCTGTATAGTAAAGTTTCAAAGCTATATTAAGTCAGTGTTTTGTTGTAAACTTTTGAATAACCAGGACTTTTTTTTGGCATTCTGAATATTTTACAGGTACGAAAAACCTCCATTCCCAAGTTGTTTGTAACTGAGGTTTTACTGTGAACCATTCCACTTGTTCCCCAAATTACACCCTTGCCAGAACAATTTGCTTGGGTCTCACACAAAGATGTCTGTGAGTACTTAGGAACTTGGAGAGAGGAGAAGGAAGAGATTGGAAAACTGAAAAGCCCCAGTTTTAAATATTAGCTCAATGACTCCCAAAGTATGTGTGTGTTTGCATACCAGAGTACATCAGAGGGTACAGGGTAGAGGAAAATAGCAATGTGAGGTGGGATGGGAGAAACTGCACAATCTATATCCCTTCTGCATCCACTGCAAACAAGCTTCTGCTGCATTAAGTAGCAGGTTGTTTCTTTAAAGCCACTCACCTCTCTCTGCTTCTCTGTGGTGTCTCACGTAGCTGGCTATGGGAGTAATTCATGAGCATATGGCTGCAAATCTAGTTGTAGCCTGCCATTCTATGCTCCTGTTCTCTGCTCTTTAAGCTCTCATTATAGTTATGGGTACCACCAACTAATAAACTGATTCACACTCTAAACAACTGAGAGCTTTCTGTTGAGTTGGAGGAGGATTGGAGAGTTACAAATGGAAAGAAAAAGAAACACAAAGAACTGATAGCGAAAAGAAGAGAAAATACGGAATAGAACTGGCGAGAAAGAGCAAATGAACAGACAGGAGGGACTCTGACAACTGTACCATAACATGGTGCAAGGGGACTTGGGAGGGGTGCCTTCTCCAATATATTCCAAGGAGTTTCCAACAAAAAAAAAATGTTTGGAGAGCCACTGAACTGGATTCAGTTATTGTCCTCATAATGAATACAGAGGCACATGCAAATAAATTGTTCTTCGAGCCATTTTCCAAAGTCTAAGCAAGCATGAAAGTTACTTTTAAATTTGAGAAAATTATGCACATTTCCTTAAGCTTGGCCTCAAGTAGGCACTTCATAGCCATGCACACAGAGCATCTCAAGTAACTAATGTTCAAAGGAAACTTTCAAACTTCCATGGCAATATGACTGTAGGCAGAAAATTAATTGACAGGATTCTTGCTCCTTAAAGACATGTTCTGCCTTCACTCATTACGGCAATGGTTGTAGATTTTTGCCCTGTTCTCACCTTATTCTTTTAACAAAATGCTGTTAAGAGTTTTTTTTCCTCCCCACTTCGATGGTAGTAGTTTGGTATATAGAGTCGGTTGTGGAGTAGTCTCAAATTATCCTTATCTGAAGGGGCACATCCTATTATGTGGGGATGGAAGGGGGAAGAAGTATAGTAATTGGTATCTACTTAGAATTTAACTCGCTGGCCTTTAGCTGGAAGTGCAAATCTCAGATATAGAATCTGTTTGGTACTCATTTGGCATATTTTACCTGAGGTTGACATAACCATATGCAGCAGCAGGTCAGTGTTTTCATGTGAATACAGCTGAAAGAGCACTTAATTAGTGCATGTGTGTGTACATAGACTATAAATAACTTGAGCCTTAAGGAAAAAAGTTTGATGAACAAAATTCAGTGCAAATGTACTTTGAAATGCACAAGATATAAAATCATAGGGGTTAGGCATAAAAGAAAAGACTATTAAATGATCTTATGCATTTTCCTGCCTCTTCAAATGATTCACTTTATTATATTTTCTATATTTTCTTCAGTCTCATTTAAATGCCTTGAATGAAGAGGATCCAAATGACCAGAAAAATAACAAAATGAACCAGGTCCTCAGAGTAATTCATTATCCAGTTCCTACTGATATGAGATGTTCAAATCTCTCTACCCCCCATTGCCTTCAGTTAAGCATCATTATAATCATCCTCATCATCAGTGCATATTCTACTGCTGGGTGAAAAGCTTGTTTAGAAGTGCTCCTTGTCCATCATGCTGAATAAGAGGATTGTCTGAAATCTCAGTAGGCTTCACTTCTGCACCTTGGTGAGGATGTGACTCTGTTAATCAAGGCTGTTTCCTGCTTAAAAGCAGAAGTTTTCAAGGGCCTTGCTCTGTGGCATTGTGTCAGATTTGGGGGAAAGTCAAATCTGTCCAATTTATTTGGACTGAATATGATGCTCATCAGAATTTTACTAGCATGGAACAGTTTGGCTAAAGTCACCCCACTGATTAGAAATGTGATTATTTAGATGTTAATTCATAAGCTGAATAGTTAGGTTATTCTAGTCTGGTTACAAATTGAACCAATGATTTAGGTGTAGGTCTCACCTCAGGAATTATGTGAAACAAATCCATTGGGGAAAAAATGATTTTGCTAGTTTTAAGGTGTCTAAATCCTTTGTTTTGTCTTCATTCTTCTCCAGTCCTATTAAATTATATATAGCTATTGTTCAGGAGATTTAAAGTAGTAGATGGCACTTCTTGGTTCCTTTCTATATACACATTACTCACAGTGAGGAGTCGTTACCTTAAATTTCACTTTGGAAATGTCCTATGTAGACTTGCATGTTTAGTAGAAGTAAGCAGACCTACCATGCTGCTGCAATTAAAAATACCATTTAATTCTTGGCCCAAAATAATTCCACATTGAGGGGATATAATTTGCACTGACCTGCATCAGTGTCAGCCTCCATGAACGAAGGCACTCGATATTGCCGCCGCATGCTCACCTAGGTCTCCATTGGGAAAGAAGAGCTGTGAGTTATTGTTAGTACTGCCGTGGAATCCCATTAGCAGAGGTTGTTGAGTGGATGTATTGATCTGGCTACTTGACCATTTCCTTTTGTTGACTCTCTTCTAGTCACTCAAATCTTTTGTCACTTGTGCTTTCTACCTTTGAGTGGTAATTTGCTTGATTGTGTTGGGTCATATGGTGCCATCAGCTTTTAAGCAGGCTAGCCCCAGAGGTGGCCTTCGGCTATTAGGGGTCCTAGGCGAAGGCCCATTGCGGGGCCCCCTTATAGGCCCATAGGGTCCCCCCTCTCAGGCCTCCCTTCCCCCCCCCTCCGGCTCCGCCTATCTCTCCTGCCCCAGCTCCCCGCCACCCTGGCCCCAAGTCCCTCCTGCAGCCCCAACCCTCTCCCTACCACTGGCCCCGCTGCCGCTGGCCCCAGAGGCCAGGTCCTTTTCCTGCTGCTGACTGAGGCAGATATGGATTTTGGGGTAGGTGAAGCAGGTGACGGGGCCCCTTACTACTTGGGCCCCTAGGCATACGCCTGCTTCGCCTACCCCAAAAGCCACCTCTGACTAGCCCAATGATGAAATCTGAAAAACAGGTGTCATGCTCTTTCTGGGAAAATCCTTTACAATTTAACAATGGTAAATGCAATAGTGTTGTATGGTGATGTAATAGAATTTTCTAGAAATTACTTTAGAGACCTATAGAATGTAATGAAGGATAATCACCTTTCTGTAGGTATTTTAACGGACCCGGAAAATGGGAATCGTTCTTTATGAATGCCTATGGGGTGGTTTAATGAACCTTGAGAAAAGGCTGTAATTATCTAATAAATTCTGTAGGGGCTTTCCCATGAAATATGGTCCTTTCTGATCTGAAAAGAGACTAAAAATGGCACTTCTTATGTAGGGCTGCAGATCTGCTGTGTATCCCTGCTCACATTGACTTACCTTAGTGACAAAACATTTTTACTACTCTTTCCTTTTTGTTAGCACTGCAGGTTCACAACAACTAGAAGAATGTGAGCTAAATTCTCTTCTGGCTTGAGTGTCATCGACTTTAAGGACCTAATCCAAATACCAGTAAAGTGAGTGAAAAGTTTCATATTGAATTCAGTGCACTGGATCAGGCCCTATGTGCTGAGTGAAATTTTGTCTCTAGTTATGCCTGTGAAGTCTGTTTTCTGAAGTGGGGTTAAGAGGTATAACTGAGGACAGAATCTGGCTTGCAGAATCTTTATTGCTGCTGCTTATGTACAAACCATTTAATCTAGTTTGACTTCCAGTGCCCAGCTTGAGTTTACAGGGCTGGCAGTTAGAAAACCCCATCATTTTAATTGTAAACTGAGCATATTTGATCAGGATCTCACTGAGAGACACTAACCACAGGATCTCAACTATGCCTGTTTCACAGATTCACTTCTGAGAGTAGAATTGCTATGTAATTTATATAATTTATATAATAGGTTTCTGGGGAATCTTAGCACCAAGCTCTCTGGAAAAGACACAGAAGAAAGGAACCCCAACACTGGACGCTCTGAAGATAAATGTGGGAGGAAAATTCCAGTTGCTAGGTTCCCTGAAGAGAATAGAATTATAGAAATGGAAATGTATTACTGTCATTTTGTGTGTTCCCTGAGGACCAGTGCAAAATTGTTCTCAACAGTCTGTTCTCTGGTGCTTTTTCCAGTCTGATGACTTCAGATTTTTTAAAAGTTGGCTGCACTCTAGCTGTGGTTCTTTAAAAGAGACTGAATAGGAAAGAATAAAAGAGTGAGAATGAGAAAGCACAGTGAAGCTACTTATTTTAATTGGACTTTAACAGACTTACAAAAATATACCAACAAATGTTGCATAGTGGCAATTGTTTTCAGTTATTTTGGAATGGCTGGAATTTTTAGCAGCAGTATTTTCTCTGCTTCTCATTCTTGCAGCTTTTCAAAGGGTAGGGTAATGTATGGCAGACATGGAAAATGAAAGTACAATTTAAATTACACATCCAGAATGAATTAGAGTAACTTTTTATGAATTTTACCCTAAAACATATTCTTCATGGTAAAGAAGGAAAATAGTTATTGAGTGGGTTAGAGTTGGTGGAATGATTTAAATTGTCTCTAAAAATGAAGTGGGGCGTGAGTAGGCCATGCTGAAGAGCATTACATGAGTGGTTTTTTTCTTATTGCTTTCAGAGGATGTGAATAAGTTGATATAGGGATAAAAATAAACAAAATTGAACACAAATTCTAAGTTATGTCACCTAGCTATTTTAAAGCAAATTTTCCTATTAAAATCACATGCATTAAGTCAGTTTATTACATATATAGTGAGCTACAGTATATTGGGCTATCATGGTCATTAAAAATAAAAGGGCAGTGGTCCCCAAACTTTAACAGGGTGCCCTCCTTGTCCCTGTCCATGTCCTGTTAAAAGGGTCTAAGGCTGGAGAGTGGGCCAGGAGCTGCAGCTGGAACCATGGCTGGGAGCTGAGCCAGGGGCCAAATCTGGGCCTGGGAGCAAAGATGTGGTTGGGGAGTGGAGCCACAGCAAAGCAGGGCTAAGTGGTACACCCTCCCTGCCCTCTCCCCACATTCATGCTTTGCCCATACCTTGAATATGTGTCCAGTTCTGATCACCTCATCTCAAAAAAGATATAGCAGAACTGGAAAATGTTCAGAGAGGGGCAACAAAGATGATCAACTTCCATACAATGAAAGGCTAAAAAGATTTGGATTGCTCAGATTAGAAAGGAGATGACTAGGAGGATATATGATAGAGGCCTATAAAATCATGAATAGTATGGAAAAAGAGAATAAAGAAGAGTTATTTACTTTTTCAAATCACATAAAAGCATGGAACATCGAATGAAATTAAAAGGTAGCAGGTTTAATACAAACAAGATGAAGTACTTTTTTACACAATGTATAACTAATCTGTGGAACTCATTGCCATAGGATGTTGTGATACCCAAAAATGTAATTGGATTAAAAAAGAACTGAATAAGTTCGTGAAGGATAGTCCCATCAATGGCTATTAGTTAAGATGGTTAGGGACACAACCTCATGCTCGGGGTGATCCAAACTTCTGATTGCCAAAAGCTGGAAGTGGAAGACAGTTTAATCACTCCATAATTTCCCTAGTCTGTACACTCCCCCCTGAAGCTCTAGCACTGTAGGAGACGAGCTACTGGGCAAGAGGAACCATGGTCTGATCCAACAAGGCGGTTCTTATGTTCGTATGTCCTTGCCATTAGTACAATGAAGGCTGTTATTCCTGGTTCTACATGTAAGCTTGTTGTATTAGCCTTCTAATAATATTTTAAAAAGTAACTAATCATCTGGTAATGTGATAAAACTTCTACATTTTAATAGCTGATTATGGGCATTGTTGAGATAGCCACAAATATAAACTGTTCAGTTAGAATGGGATCCAATTGACCTCTTCTTATTGAACATCAGTCACGTAAAATGCCTTTTTGTGTATAAACTGAATGTTGAAGTTGAAACAGGCTTAGAAAGGTGGTTCATACATTGGTATATTAATAATTTTCTAGTGCTTTTTCAGAATCTTCTGGCAAGGTGATTAGCAATTTGTACTGGCTCATTGATTAGCTGCTGCAGTCAGTTAAAAAAAACCCTACAAAATAATAAAAATAAAGAAAACCATGGCCATCTCAGTTTCTAATCCACCCTGAAAACCCCTTATAAAATGACCTTATTTAATAAATAACTGAACACTATGCTTCAGTTGATTACTGGAGTATTCTGTTTGCTTCCTTTGGGCTCCTGAGACCACTGAAATACTGTGCTGTGAGCATGGTCAGCACTTTGCTCTAGGTGTTGAGAGTCTAGATGATTTTTAGATTGCTTGGTAGTGGCTTCTGGGAAGAAAATACTGAGTGCTGTAATGTAGCTGTTAGTTTTAAAAAGGCCCTGTGAAGTAATACCAAATGGCATCTTTGTGATGTTCAGCAGAAGGGAATGGGAGAGCCTTGAATTCATCATACTATTTCAGTCCCCATTAAATGAAGCTTTTCCTAGAGTCAATGTGTGAATTACTTCAGTATACAAAGGGCTTAAGAAACAATTACTGTTTTTCACTTCCTCACCATTCCTTCTGCTTTATTTTTAAGTTGCATACATTCTTAGAAATAGCATTGATGCTCTTTGTTTATTATAGATTTTTAAGATGCCCCTTTGAACTCTAGTGGGCAAAATTATTGAATATTTTTGTTAAAAAAAGGTATTTCATCATTATTAATGAGTGGGCAGTGGTTGTTGTTAATTTCCTTTGCTTTCCAAATGCTGTAACAAATTCATCTTAGAAGCTCTCTTCATCTTATAGCTGTCCCTTAACATGTTGCTCTTCTCGCTGACTACTACTTTTTGTAACCTCAGGAACTACATGATAGTTTGAAGCCTGTTTTCCCCATTTCAGATCCTACACACTCAAAAATCTAGCCCTTGTTTCTCACCCAGGTTGTAATATGTAAACCTGACATAGACGTTCTGGGCTTGATATGGAGATTAAAAGATTTTGGGATCTAATTGTTATAGAGATCACATGCTGCATTTCAGAGACAATGTAATCTTGTCTGAGAAAACAGCAATATGAGGCTGATGTAAATCTGAACAGCATCAGTTTGAGAATGGAGTTCCATGCTTTCTCTGGGTTTATCAGTCTCTATCCATATCCTGCAAACCTTATTCAGAGGAGTATTCCCATTCTCTGCACATTTTTGGAGGGAACCTCAGCCCCATTTCAAGTGAATATGGATTAAGTTTTCAGCATGATTTGGTCAGTTTATATTTTTACATCAACGTCAAACCACGTTGAAATAGAATCGATGAATTGCAGTTGTTTTGACTGAGTTTTGCATTGTGTTTTTAAATTTGGTCAAAGCCAAAATCTCAGAGCAAAACTTGATGAGTGAGAATTTGCTGGGAGAGAACCTGGGGAAGTGTTTGCATGTACTTCTGTTAAGGGAAACCTATTGGGTTCCTCTGAGCTCAGTGTTTTAACTGGTAGTACACAAACGTTTAGATATTTAGTGCTAGATTTCCAAAGATTATCATGAGAGCTGGCTTTGAAAACACAGTTAACTTTCTGCAGATGTATGCTTTGTGCACTCCTTAGACAATGTGATTATTGATAATCAGCCAAACTATGTGTAAAAATGCTCCCATCCAACAAATGTACAGATTATTTTCCTTATCGAAATTAGGCAGATTTTTGTCTCACGGTGTGAACATTTTAGGAACTGCATTAAAAAGGAGACTTGGACTGGGACTAAAAAGATAAGATTGTCATTCCTGAAAAAGTTTAAAAACATGCTTTGGTGAAAAACAAGCAAACAATGCAAAAAAAGTTAATTGTGACATGCACAATTATACTGAGCCCAGAAGGAAGAGTTTGATAGGGCTCTGCTAATTCACGGGTATTTTGGCTTTAATTAGTTTGTGAGGTGATGATCAAGTCAAGTCGGTGAGCAAATGTCCAAATGGATAAGATGAACTTTAAAAAACAAATTCCAAAGGGGTAGCCGTGTTAGTCTATTGTAGAAAGACAACAGAGTCTTGTGGCACTTTTAAAGACTAACAGATTTATTAATCGCATGAGCTTTCGTGGGA